>JARVXP010000171.1:0-23878 GCA_029856935.1 Cyclocarya paliurus
ATCACAAGGTCGTTGTAGTACCATAGGAAGCCCGCAAGCAAAAAACTCCAACCTATTAACTTGGCCACTTTGCCCTCAATTTGGCTTCCTTAGTAAGTAACGGAAAACTGGTAAAAATGAGAAGTGCTCCGAATGACCCGGGGTTGGGGCATCAACACCACAAGGTCATGGTAGTACCATCGGAAGCCCGCGAGCAAAAAACTCCAACCCCTTAACTTTGCCACTTTGCCCTCAATTGGCTTCCTAAGTGATCAGGGGCAAAGTGGTAAAAATAAGAGGTACTCTGAATGGTCTAGTATCGAGGCATCCTTACCACAAAGTCATGGCAGTAACATAGAAAGCTCGCGCGCATAAAACTCAAACTTTGTATATTTGCCACTTTGCCCTCAATTGGCCTTCCTCTAACCAAGGGCAAAGTGGTAAAAAAAAGAGGTGCTCGAAATTGCCCGGGGTCGAGGCATCCATACCACACGGTCATGGTAGTATAATTGGAAGCCCGCGTGCAAAAACCTCCAACCTGTTAACTTTGCCACTTTGCCCTCAATTGGCTTCCTAAGTGATCAAAGGAAAATGGGTAAAAATAAGAGGTGCTCCGAATGGCCCGGGGTTGGGGCATCCATAGCACAAGGTCCTGGTAGGACCATAGAATGCCCGCGAAACTCAAACCTCTTAAATTTGTCATTTTGCCCTCAATTGGCTTTCTACTAACCAAGGGCAAAGTGGTAAAACTAAAAGTTGCTCCGAATGACCCGAGGTCGGGCCATCCATACCAGAAGATCATGCTAGTACCATAGAAAGCCCGCGAGCAAAAACTCAAACATCTTCACTTGCCCATTTTGCCCTCAATTGGCTTCCTAATTAAGCAAGGGCAAAGTGGTAAGAATAAGCAGTGCTCCGAATGGCCCGTGGTCGGGGCAACCATACCACAAGGTCAGGGTACTACCATAGAAAGCCCGCGAGCAAAAAACTCAAACATCTTCACTTGCCCACTTTGCCCTCAATTGGCTTCCTAATTAAGCAAGGGCAAAGTGGTAAAATTAAGCGGTGCTCTGAATGGCCCGTGGTCTGGGCATCCATACCACAAGGTCACGGTTGTAACATAGAAAGCCCGCGAGCAAAAAGTCAAATCTCTTAAATTTACCACTTTGCCCTAAAATTGGCTTTCCATTAACCAAGGGCAAAGTGGTAAAAATAAGAGGTGCTCCGAATTTCCCTGGGTTGAGGCATCCATACCCCAAGGTCATGTTAGTACCATTGGTAGCCCGCGAGCAAAAAACTCCGACCTCTTAACTTGGACGCTTTGCCCTCAATTGGCTTCGTAACTAAGCAAGGGCAAAGAGGTAAAAATAGGAGGTGCTCCGAATGGCCTGGGGTCGGGGGATCAATACCACAAGGTCGTGGTAGTACCGTAGGAATCCCGCGAGCAAAAAACTCCAACCTCTTAACTTTGCCACCTTGCCCTCAATTAGATTTCCACTAACCACGGGCAAAGTGGTAAAAATAGGAGGTGCTCCGAATGGCCCGGGGTCGGGGCATCAATACAACAAGGTCGTGGTAGTACCATAGGAAGCCCGCGAGGAAAAAACTCTAATCTCTTAACTTTTCCACTCTGGCCCAAATTGGCTTCCTAACTAAGCTTGGGAAAAATTCTAAGAATAAGAGATGCTCCGAATGACCCGGGGTCGGGGCATCAATACCAAAAGGTCATGGTAGTACAATAGGAACCCCACGAGCAAAAAACTCCAAGCTCTTAACATTACCACTTTCCCCCAATTGGCTTCCTAACTAAGCAAAAGCAAAGTGGTAAAAATAAGTGGTGCTCCGAATGGCCCGGGGTCGGGGCAGCCAATCCAAAAGGTCATGGTAGTACCATAGGAAGCCCGCGAGCAAAAAACTCCAACCTCTTAACTTTGCCACTTTGCCCTCAATTGGCTTGCCAACTAAGCAAGGGCAAAGTGGGAAAAATAAGAGGTGCTCGGAATCGCCCGGGTCGGGGCATCAATACCACAAGGTCAAGGTAGTACCATAGGAAGCCTTCGAGTAAAAAACTCCAACCTCTTATATTTGCCACTTTGCCCTCAATTGGCTTTCTAACTAAGCAAGGGCGCAGTGGTAAAAATAAGAGGTGCTTCAAATGGCCCAGGGTCGGGGCATCAATACCACAAGGTCGTGGTAGTACCGTAGGGAGCCCGCGAGGAAAAAACTCCAATCTCTTAACTTTTCCACTTTGCCCCAAATTGGCTTCCTAACTAAGCTTGGGCAAAGTGGTAAAGATAAGAGATGCTCTGAATGACCCGGGGTTGGGGCATCAATACCACAAGGTCATGGTAGTACAATAGGAATCCCACGAGCAAAAAACTCCAAGCTCTTAACATTACCACTTTGCCCCCAATTGGCTTCCTAACTAAGTAATGGCAAAGTGGTAAAAATAGGTGTTGCTCCAAATGGCCCGACGTCGGGGCATCAATACCAAGAGGTCATGGTAGTACAATAGGATGCCCACGAGCAAAAAACTCCAACATCTTAACTTTTCCACTTTCCCCTCAATTCGCTTCCTAACTTAGCAGGGGCAAAGTGGTAAAAATTAGAGGTGCTCAGATAGGCCCGTGGCCGGGGCACCAATACCACAAGGTCATGGTAGTACCGTAGGAAGCCCACGAGCAAAAAACTCCAACCTCCTAACTTTGCCAACTTGCCCTCAATTCGCTTCCTAAGTGATTAGGGGCAAAGTGGTAAAAATAAGAGGCGCTCTGAATGGCCCTCGGTCGGGGCATGCATACCACAAGGTCATGGAAGTACCACAGAATTCCCGCGAGCAAAAAACTCAAACCTCTTAAATTTGCCACTTTGCCCTCAATTGGCTTCCTAACTAAGCAAGAGCAAAGTGGTAAAAATAAGTGGTGCTCCAAATGGCCCGGCGTCGGGGCATCAATACCACAAGGTCGTGGTAGTACCGTAGGAAGCCCGCGAGCAAAAAACTCCAACCTCTTAACTTTGCCACTTTGCCCTCAATTGACATCCTAACTAAGCAAGGGCATAGTGGTAAAAATAACAGGTGGTCCGAATGGCCTGGGGTCGGGGCATCAATACCACAAGGTCATGGTAGTACCGTAGGAAGACCGCGAGCAAAAAACTCTAACCTCTTAACTTTGCCACTTTCCCCTCAATTGGCTTCCTAACTAAGCAATGGCAAAGTGGTAAAAATAAGTGGTGCTCCAAATGGTCCGGCGTCGGGGCATCAATAGCACAAGGTCATGGTAGTGCAATAGGAACCCCGCGAGTAAAAAACTCCAACCTCTTAACATTACCACTTTGCCCTCAATTGGCTTCATAACTAAGCAAGAGCAAAGTGGTAAAAATAAGTGGGGCTCCGAATGGCCCGGGGTCGGGACATCCAAACCACAAGGTCATGGTAGTACCATAGGAAGCCCACAGGCAAAAACCTCCAACCTCATATCTTTGCCACTTTGCACTCAATTGGTTTGCTAACTACGCAAGGGCACAGGGGTAAAAATAAGAGGTGCTTCGAATGGACCGGCGTCGGGGTATCCATACCACAAGGTCATGGTTGTACCATAGAATGCCCGCGAGCAAAAATTCTAACCTCTTAAATTTGCCACTTTGCCCTCAATTGGCTTCCAAACTAAGCAAGGGCAAAGTGGTAAAAATAAGAGGTGCTTCGAAAGGCTCGGGGTCGGTGCATCCAAAAAACAAGGTCATGGTAGTACCATAGAAAGCCCGCGAGGAAAAAACTCCAACCTCTTAACATTACCACTTTGCCCTCAATTGGCTTCCTAACAAAGTAAGAGCAAAGTGGTAAAAATAGGTGCAGCTCCGAATGGCCCGGGGTCGGGGCATCCAAACCACAAGGTCATGGTAGTACCATAGGAAGCCCGCGAGCAAAAAAATTCCAACCTTTTAACTTTGCCACTTTGCCATCAATTGGCTTCCTAACTAAGCAAGGGAAAACTGGTAAAAATAAGAGGTGCTTCGAATGCCCCAGGGTCGGGGCATCAATACCACAAGCTCATGGTAGTACCATAGGAAGCCCACGGGCAAAAAAATTCCAACCTCATAACTTTGCCACTTTGCCCTCAATTGGCTTGCTAACTAAGCAAGGGCACAGTGGTAAAAATAAGAGGTGCTCCGAATGCCCCGGGGTCGGGGTATCCATACCACAAGGTCATGGTAGTTCCATAGAATGCGCATGAGCAAAAATTACAACCTCTTAACTTTTCCACTTTGCCCTCAATTGGCTTGCTAACTAAGCGTGGGCAAAGTGGTAAAAATAAGAGGTGCTTCGAATGGTCCGAGGTCGGGGCATCAATACCGCAAGGTCATGGTAGTACCGTAGGAAGCCCGCGAGTAAAAAACTCCAACCTCTTAACTATGCCACTTTCCCCTCAATTCGCTTCCTAACTAAGCAAGGGCAAAGTGGTAAAAATTAGAGGTCATCAGAATGACCCGGGGTCGGGGCATCAACACCACATGGTCATGGTAGTACCGTAGGAAACCCGCGAGGAAAAAACTCCAACCTCTTAAATTTGCCACTTTGCCCTAAATTAGATTTCCACTAATCAAGGGACCAGTGGTAAAAATAAGAGTTGCTCCGAATTTTCCGGGGTCGAGGCATCCATATCACAAGGTCGTGGTAGTACCATAGGAAGCCCGCGAGCAAAAAACTCCAACCTATTAACTTGGCTACTTTGCCCTCAATTTGGCTTCCTTAGCAAGTAACGGAAAAGTGGTAAAAATGAGAAGTGCTCCGAATGACCCGGGGTCGGGGCATTAACACCACAAGGTCATGGTAGTACCATCGGAAGCCCGCGAGCAAAAAACTCCAACCCCTTAACTTTGCCACTTTGCCCTCAATTGGCTTCCTAAGTGATCAGGGGCAAAGTGATAAAAATAAGAGGTACTCTGAATGGTCCAGTATCGAGGCATCCATACCACAAAGTCATGGTAGTAACATAGAAAGCTCGCGCGCAAAAAATAAGAGGTGCTCCGAATTTCCTTGGATTGAGGCATCCATACCCCAAGGTCATGTTAGTACCATTGGCAGCCCACGAGCAAAAAACTCCAACCTCTTAACTTCACCACTTTGCTCTCAATTGGCATGCTAACTAAGCAAGGGCAAAGTGGTAAAAATAAGAGGAGTGTTGAATCGCCCGGGTCGGGGAATCAATACCACAAGGTCAAGGTAGTACTGTAGGAATCCCGCGAGGAAAAAACTCCAACCTCTTAACTTTGCCACTTTCCCCTCAATTGGCTTCCTAAGTAAGTAGGGGCAAAGTGGTAAAAATTAAAGGCGCTCAGAATGACCCGGGGTCGGGGCACCAATACCACAAGC
This sequence comes from Cyclocarya paliurus, assembly GCA_029856935.1. Taxonomy (NCBI): domain Eukaryota; kingdom Viridiplantae; phylum Streptophyta; class Magnoliopsida; order Fagales; family Juglandaceae; genus Cyclocarya; species Cyclocarya paliurus. The sequence goes on from JARVXP010000171.1 coordinate 5,351, forward strand.
TCATGGTAGTACCATAGAAAGCCTGCGAGCAAAAAACTCAAACCTCTTAACTTTGCCACTTTGCCCTCAATTGGCTTCATAACTAAGAAAGGGCAAAGTGGTAAAAATTAGAGGTGGTTAGAATGACCCGGGGTCGGGGCACCAATACCACAAGCTCATGGTAGTACCGTAGGAAGCCCGCGAGCAAAAATCTCAAACCTCTTAACTTTCCCACTTTACCCTCAATTGGCTTCCAAAGTGATCAGGGGTCAAAGTTGTAAAAATAAGAGGTGCTCCGAATGGCCCGGGGTCGGGGCATCAATACCACAAGTTCATGGTAGTACCGTAGGAAGCCCGTGAGCAAAAGACTCCAACCTCTTAACTTTGCCACTTTCCCCTCAATTGGCTTCCTAACTAAGCAATGGCAAAGTGGTAAAAATTAGAGGTTCTCAGAATGGCCCGGGGTCGGGGCATCAATACCACAAGGTCATGGTAGTATTGTAGGAAGGCCGCGAGCAAAAAACTCCAACCTCTAAACTTTGCCACTTTGCCCTCAATTGGATTTCCACTAACCAAGGGCAAAGTGGTAAAAATAAGATGTGCTCAGAATGGCCTAGGGTCGGGGCATCCAAAAAACAAGGCCTTTGTAGTACCATAGAAAGCCCGCGAGCAAAAAACTCAAACCACTTAAAATTCTCACTTTGCCCTCAATTGGCTTTCCACTAACCACGGGCAACGTGGTAAAAGTAAGAGGTGGTCCGAATTGCCCAGGGTCAGGGCATCTATACGACAAGGTCATGGTAGTACAATAGATAGCCCACGAGCAAAAAAGTCCAACTTCTTAACTTGGCCACTTTGCCCACAACAGGCTTCCAAAGTAAGGAAGGGCAGAGTGGTAAAAATATGAGGTGCTCCGAATGGCCGGGAGTCGGGGCATCCACACCACAAGGTCATGGTAGTATCATAGTAAGCCCGCGAGCAAAAAACTCCAACCTCTTAACTTTGCCACTTTGCCTTCAATTGGCTTCCTAACTAAGCAATGGCAAAGTGGTAAAAATAAGAAGTGCTCCGAATGGCCCAGGGTCGGGGCATCCATACCACAAGGTCATGGTAGACCATAGAAAGCCCGCGAGCAAGAAAATCAGACCTCTTAAATTTGCCACTTTGCCCTCAATTGGATTTCCACTAACCAAGAGCAAAGTGATAAAAATAAGAGGTGCTCTGAATTGCTCGGGGTTGAGGCATCCATACCACAAGGTCATGGAAGTACCATAGGAAGCCCGCGAGCAAAAAAATCGAACCTCTTAACTTGGCCACTTTTCCCTCAATTTGGCTTCCAAAGTGTAAGTAAGGGCAATGTGGTAAAAATAAGAGGTGCTCTGAATGGCCCGGGGTCGGGGTATCCACACCACAAGGTCATGGTAGTATCATAGGAAGCCCGCGAGTAAAAAACTCCAACCTCTTAATTTTGCCACTTTGCCCGCAATTGGCTTCCTAACTAAGCAATGGCAAAGTGGTAAAAATAAGAAGTGCTCCGAATGGCCCGGGGTCGGGGCATCCATACCACAAGGTCATGGTAGTGCCATCGGTAGCTCGCGAACAAAAAACTCGAACCTCTTAAATTTGTCACTTTGCCCCCAATTGGCTTTCCACTAACCAAGGGCAAAGTGGTAAAAATTAGAAGGGCTCTGAATTGGCCGGGGTCGAGGCATCCATATCACAAGGTCATGGTAGTACCATAAAAAACCCGCGAGCAAAAAACTCAAACGTCTTAAATTTGCCACTTTTCCCCCAATTCGTTTTCCACTATGTGGTAAAAATAAATGGGGCTCCGAATGGCTCGGGGCCGGGGCATCCATACCACAAGGTCATGGAAGTACCATAGAAAGCCCGCGAGCAAAAAACTCAAACCTCTTAAATTTGCCATTTTGCCCTCAATTGGCTTTCCACTGACCAAGGGCAAAGTGGTCAAAATAAAAGGCCTACCGAATGGCTCGGGGTCGGGGCATCCATACCCCAAGGTCATGGTAGTACCAAAGAATGCCACCGAGCAAAAAACTCAAACCTCTTAAATTTACCAGTTTGCCCTCAATTGGCTTTCCACTAACCAAGGGCAAAGTTGTAAAAATAAGAGGTGCTCTGAATGGCTCGAGGTCGGGGCATCCATACCCCAAGGTCATGGTAGTACCATAGAATGCCCACGAGCAAAAAACTCAAACCTCTTAAATTTGCCATTTTGCCCTTAATTGGCTTTCCACTGACCAAGGACAAAGTGGTAAAAATAAAATGCGCTTCGAATGGCTCGTGCTCGGGGCATCCATACTACAAGGTCATGGTAGTACCATAGAAACCCTGGGACCAAAAAACTCCAACCTCTTAACGAGGCCACTTTGCCCCGACTGGCTTGCTAAATGGTCAGGGCCAAAGGGGTAAGAATAGGAGGTGCTCCGAATGGCCTGGGGTCGGGGCATCCATACCACAAGGTCATGGTAGTACCAAAGAATCCCCGCGAGCAAATAACTCAAACCTCTTAAATTTTCCATTTTGCCCTCAATTGGCTTTCCAATAACCAAGGGCAAAGGGGTAAAAATAAAAGGTCCTCCGAATGGCTCGAGGACGGGGCATCCATACCACAATGTCATGGAAGTAACTTAGAATGCCCGCGAGACAAAAACTCCTACCACTTAACTTGGGAACTTTGCCCCCAACTGGCTTCCTAACTAAGTAAGGGCAAAGTAGTAAAAATAAGAGGTGCTCCGAATGGCCCGGGGTCAGGCATCAATACCACAAGGTCATGGTAGTACCATAGGAAGCCCGCAAGCAAAAAACTCCAACCTCTTAACTTGGCCAGTTTGCCTTCAATTGTCCACCTAAAGGTTACCGGAGTACCCTAGCAAGGGCAAAGTGGTAAAAATTAGAGGGACCCAGAATGGCCCAGGGTCGGGGCATCCTCACCAAAATGTTATGGGAGTACCATAGGAAGCCAGTGAGAAAAAACCTCCAACCTGTTAAGTTTGCCACTTTCCCCTCAATTGGCTTCCTAAGTGATGAGTGGCAAAGTGGTAAAAATAAGAGGTACTCCGAATGGCCCAGGTTCGGGGCATCCATACCACAAGGTCATGGTAGTACCATAGAAAGCCCGTGTGCAAAAAACTCAAACCTCTTAAATTTGCCACTTTGCCCTCAATTGGCTTTCCACTAACCAAGGGCAAAGTGGTAAAAAAATGAGGTGCTCCGAATGGCTCGACCTCGGGGCATCCATACCCCAAGGTCATGGTAGTACCATAGAAAGCCCGCAAGCAAAAAACTCAAACCTCTTAAATTTGCCATTTTGCCCTCAATTGGCTTTCCAATAACGAAGGGCAGAGGGGTAAAAATAAAAGGTCCTCCGAATGGCTCAAGGTCAAGGCATCCATACCACAAGGTCATGGAAGTACCATAGAAAGCCCGCGAGCAAAAAACTCCAACCACTTAACTTGGGCACTTTGCCCCCAACTGCCTTCCTAAGTAAGCAAGGGCAAAGTGGTAAAAATAAAAGGTGCTCCGAATGGCCTGGGCTCGGGGCATCCATACCCCAAGGTCATGGTAGTACACTAGGAAGCCCGCAAGCAAAAAACTCCAACCTCTTCCATTTGCCACTTTGCCCTCAATTCGCTTTCCACTAACGAAAAGCAACGGGGTAAAAATAAGAGGTGCTATGAATGGCCCGGTGTCCGGGCATCCATACCACAAGGTCATGGTAGTACCATAGAAAGCCCGTGAGCAAAAAACTCAATCCTCTTAAATTTGCCACTTTGCCCTCAATTGGCTTTCCACTAACCAAGGGCAAAGTGGAAAAAATAAGAGGTGCTCCGAATGGCTCAAGGTCAGGGCATCTATACCCCAAGGTCATGGTATAGTACCATAGAAAGCCCGCAAGCAAAAAACTCAAACCTCTTAAATTTACGATTTTGCCCTCAATTGGCTTTCCACTAACCAAGAGCAAAGTGGTAAAAATAAGAGGTGCTCCAAATGGCCTGGGGTCGGGGCATCCATACCACAAGGTCATGGTAGTACCATAGAGAGCCCGCGAGCAAAAAACCCAAACCTGTTAAATTTGCCACATTGCCCGCAATTGGCTTTCCACTAACCAAGGGCAAAGTGGTAAAAATAAAAGGTGCTCCGAATGGCCCTGGGTCGGGGCATCCATACCCCAAGGTCATGGTAGTACCATAGAATACCCGCGAGCAAAAAAGTCAAACCTCTTAAATTTGCCATTTTGCCCGCAATTGGCTTTCCACTAACAAAGGGCAAAGTGGTAAAAATAAAAGGATCTCCGAAGGGCCCGGGGTCGGGGCATCCATACCCCAAGGACATGGTAGTACCATAGAAAGCCCGCGAGCGAAAAACTCAAACCTCTTAAATTTGCCATTTTGCCCTCAATTGGCTTTCCACTAACCAAGGGCAAAGTGATAACAATAAAATGTCCTTTGAATGGCTCAGGGTCGGGCCATCGATACCACAAGGTCAGGGTAGTACCATAGAAACCCCGCGACCAAAAAAGTCCAACCTCTTAACGGGGCCACTTTGCCCCCAACTGGCTTGCTCAATGGTCCGAGGCAAAGTGGTAAAAATAGAAGGTGCTCCGAATGGCCCGGGGTCGGCGGTCCATACCACAAGGTCGTGGTAGTACCATAGAATGCCCGCGAGGAAAAAACTCAAACCTCTTAAATTTGCCATTTTGCCCTCAATTGGCTTTCCAATAACCAAGGGCAAAGGGGTAAAACTAAAGGACCTTCGAATGGCTTAGGGTCAGGGCATGCATACCACAAGGTCATGGAAGTACCATAAAAAGCCCGGGAGTAAAAAACTCCTACCACTTAACTTGGGCACTTTGCCCCCAACTGGCTTCCTAAGTAAGCAAGGGCAAAGTAGTAAAAATAAGAGCTGCTCCGAATGGCCCGGGGTCGGGGCATCAATACCACAAGGTCATGGTAGTACCAAAGGAAGCCCGCAAGCAAAAAACTCCAACCTCTTAACTTGGCCACTTTGCCCTCAATTGGCCACCTAACTTAGCAAGGGCAAAGTGGTAAAAATTAGAGGGACCCAGAACGGCATAGGGTCAGGGCATCCTCACCAAAAGGTTTTGGGAGTACCATAGGAAGCCAGTGAGCAAAAACCTCCAACCTCTTAAGTTTTCCACTTTCCCCTCAATTGGCTTCGTAAGTGATCAGGGGCAAAGTGGTAAATAGAAGAGGTGCTCCGAATGGGCCGGGGTCGGGGCATCCATACCAGTAGGTCATGGTAGTACCATAGAGAGCCCGCGGGCGAAAGACCCAAACCTCTTAAATTTGCCACTTTGCCCGCAATTGGCTTTCCACTAACCAAGGGAAAAGTGGAAAAAATAAACGGTGTTCCGAATGGCCCAGGGTCGGGGCATCCATACCCCAAGGTCATGGTAGTACCATAGAATACCCGCGAGCTAAAAAGTCAAAGCTCTTAAATTTTCCATTTTGCCTGCAATTGGCTTTCCACTAACCAAGGGCAAAGTGGCAAAAATAAAAGGTGCTCCGAACGGCCCGGGGTCTGGGTATCCAGACCCCAAGGTCATGGTAGTACCATAGAATGCATGCGAGCAAAAAACTCAAACCTCTTCAATATGCGATTTTGCCCTCAATTGACTTTCCACTAACCAAGGGCAAAGTGGTAAAAATAAGAGGTGCTCCGAATGGCTCGAGGTAAGCGCATCCATACCCCAAGGTCATGGTAGTACCATAGAATGCCCACGAGCAAAAAACTCAAACCCCTTAAATTTACCATTCTGCCCCCAATAGGCTTTCCACTAACCAAGGGCAAAGTGGTAAAAATAAGAGGTGTTTCGAATGGCTCGAGGTCGGGGCATCCACACCCCAAGGTCATGGTAGTACCATAGAAAGCACGCGAGCAAAAAACTCAAACCTCTTAAATTTACCATTTTGCCCTCAATTGGCTTTCCACTAACCAAGGGCCAAGTGGTAAAAATAAGTGGTGCCCCGAATGGCTCGCGGTTGGGGCATCCATATCCCATGCTCATGGTAGTACGTTAGAAGGCCCGCGAGCAAAAAACTCAAACCTCTTAAATTTACCATTTTGCCCTCAATTGGCTTTCCACTAACCAAGGGCAAAGTGGTAAAAATAGAAGGTGCTCCGAATGGCCCGGGGTCGTCGCATCCATACCACAAGGTCGTGGTAGTACCATAGAATGCCCGCGAGGAAAAAACTCAAACCTCTTAAATTTGCCATTTTGCCCTCAATTGGCTTTCCAATAACCAAGGGCAAAGGGTAAAAATAAAGGACCTTCGAATGGCTCAGGGTCAGGGCATCCATACCACAAGGTCATGGAAGTACAATAGAAAGCCCGCGAGTAAAAAACTCCTACCACTTAACTTGGGCACTTTGCCCCCAACTGGCTTCCTAAGTAAGCAAGGGCAAAGTCGTAAAAATTAGAGCTGCCCCGAATGGCCCGGGGTCGGGGCATCAATACCACAAGGTCGTGGTAGTACCATAGGAAGCCCACAAGCAAAAAACTCCAACCTCTTAACTTGGCCACTTTTCCCTCAATTGGCCACCTAACTTAGCAAGGGCAAAGTGGTAAAAATTAGAGGGACCCAAAACGGCATAGGGTCAGGGAATCCTCACCAAAAGGTTTTGGGAGTACCATAGGAAGCCAGTGAGCAAAAACCTCCAACCTCTTAAGTTTTCCACTTTCCCCTCAATTGGCTTCGTAAGTGATCAGGGGCAAAGTGGTAAATAGAAGAGGTGCTCCGAATGGGCCGGGGTCGGGGCATCCATACCAGTAGGTCATGGTAGTACCATAGAGAGCCCGCGGGCGAAAGACCCAAACCTCTTAAATTTGCCACTTTGCCCGCAATTGGCTTTCCACTAACCAAGGGAAAAGTGGAAAAAATAAACGGTGTTCCGAATGGCCCAGGGTCGGGGCATCCATACCCCAAGGTCATGGTAGTACCATAGAATACCCGCGAGCTAAAAAGTCAAAGCTCTTAAATTTTCCATTTTGCCTGCAATTGGCTTTCCACTAACCAAGGGCAAAGTGGCAAAAATAAAAGGTGCTCCGAACGGCCCGGGGTCTGGGCATCCAGACCCCAAGGTCATGGTAGTACCATAGAATGCATGCGAGCAAAAAACTCAAACCTCTTCAATATGCGATTTTGCCCTCAATTGACTTTCCACTAACCAAGGGCAAAGTGGTAAAAATAAGAGGTGCTCCGAATGGCTCGAGGTAAGCGCATCCATACCCCAAGGTCATGGTAGTACCATAGAATGCCCACGAGCAAAAAACTCAAACCCCTTAAATTTGCGATTTTACCCGCAATTGGCTTTCCCCTAACCAAGGGCAAAGTGGTAAAAATAAAAGGTGCTCCGAATGGCCCGGGCTCGGGGCATCCATACCCCAAGGTCATGGTAGTACCATAGAAAGCCCGCGAGCAAAAAACTCCAACATCTTAACTTGGCCACTTTGGCCCCAACTGGCTTCCTTACTAAGCAACGGCAAAGTGGTAAAAATAAGAGGTGCTCCGAATTGCACGGAGTCTAGGCGTCCATACCACAAGGTCATGGTAGTTCCGTAGAAAGCCCGCAAGCAAAAAACTCAAACCTCTTAAATTTTCCACTTTGACCGCAATTGGCTTTCCACTAACCAAGGGCAAAGGGGTAGAAATGAGAGATACTCCGAATGGCCCGGGGTTGGGGCATCCATACCACAAGGTCATGGTAGTACTATAGAAAGCCCGCAAGTAAAAAACTCAAACCTCTTAAATTTGCAACTTTGCCCTCTTCTTTCCACTAACCAAGGGCAAAGTGGAAAAAATAAGAGGTGCTCCGAATGGCTCGAGGTCGGGGCATCTATACCCCAAGGTCATGGTAGTACCACAGAAAGGCCGCGAGCAAAAAACTCCTACCAATTAACTTGGGCACTTTGCCCCCAATTGGCTTCCTAAGTAAGCAAGCGCAAAGTAGTAAAAATAAGAGGTGCTCCGAATGGCCCGGGGTCGGGGCATCAATACCACAAGGTCATGGTAGTACCTGATGTGTTTAATTTCTATACAAGTTTTGTCATACTTTTACTCTTAATTTTATGCTGGTTTGTATTTAATTTTCTTATTTATTAGAGTTTTTATTTATTTTATTTATTTTTACTTTGGAATAAATAAATTGAAGGAGTCATGGAAATTGAAGGAGTCATCAAGAGAATAGGAAACGTTCATTTCTCGAAATCCCTGAAGTACCCTTCGGTATTTGGGGGATAACTCTTTCTATACACGTCCAATAAGGGTAATTTCTGTATCTAAAGAAATCCAAGAGCAAACCCTAGAACATTTGTGTTAAAGTCTTTGCCGAAAACGAACATCTAGAAGGCGGAAAGGGCGCAGTAAGTCAAAAGTCGCAAAACTGTCGAATTTCTGGAATACCCTTCAGTATTTGGAGCATAACTTCTTGCAGAAAACTCCAATAAGGGCAAAATTGGTATCCACGGAAAGAAGAGATAAAAACCTACAACTTTCATATTTAAGGGGAAGCGAAAAATATACTTCTTCAGAGAGGAAACGGCGCTTGAAGTAGGAGGTCGAAAATCTGCAGAATTGGAGTCCATCAACAATAGAGATTCTCGATCTACATAGAGTTTCCTTCTTAACTCTTTCATCTTTTCTTTGTATAATTTCATTATGAATTTCACAATTATTAGGGTTTGTTTTGATTCTATTATGAACTAGTTTCTATTGCTAAGGCTATGATGTAACCTCTCCATGACAATCCCGAATCTTATTTCTATGTGATCATAATTTTATCATTCACTTTGAGTATACATCATTGAGTTTAATGCTTTCAATTATTTGGCCAGTAGTTGAATGATTTGTTGTGCATGTTAATTTGAGAGATGATGCATGTATTTTAGCTTCATATGATGTATGCCATGAATTGAACGAAAGACAAGAATGTGCCAACATGATTTGTGCGGCTTCTATGTGAAATATTATTAATCTTAATGTGCTTAAATGCTTTTAAATTCGCATAGAAATATCGCGGGTTATCGTATGTTGAGTAATTCTAATTCTACTCGAGAGAGGGTCTTAGATAAGTTAGAATATTTCGCCGTTAATTTGGATGATAATTGATTGATTGTATGGTTAGGATTTGGGATTGGATTGGTTAGGTGAGTCGGATGCCTTAGTGTTTTCTTCTTGAGTGAAATCTTCTTCTTTTCATGTGTTTGGTCAATTCATCATTTGTTGATTTATTTTAATTTGTTGCTGTTTTTCAAATTCAAAATCCACCACTTTTCTTGATTTTCAAATAACTTAGAATTAGAACAATTTCAATAGTTAATAGATAAATAGTCCTCGTGGGTTCGACAGCTTTCTTCTCATTATATTACTTGGTACGATTTTGTGCACTTGCAAAATCACACAACAGTACCATAAGAAGCCCGCAAGAAAAAAACTCCAACCTCTTAACTTGGCCCCTTTGCCTCAATTGGCCACCTAACTTAGCAAGGGCAAAGTGGTAAAAATTAGAGGGACCCAGAATGGCATAGGGTCAGGGCATCCTCACCAAAAGGTTATGGGAGTACCATAGGAAGCTAGTGAGCAAAAACCTCCAACCTCTTAAGTTTGCCACTTTCCCCTCAATTGGCTTCCTAAGTGATCAGGGGCAAACTGGTAAAAATAAGAGGTGCTCCAAATGGCCCGGGGTTGGGGCATCCATACCACAAGGTCATGGTAGTACCATAGAGCCCCGCGAGCAAAAAACCCAAACCTGTTAAATTTGCCACATTGCCCGCAATTGGCTTTCCACTAACCAAGGGCAAAGTGGTAAAAATAAAAGGTGCTCCGAATGGCCCGGGGTCGGGGCATCCATACCCCAAGGTCATGGTAGTATCATAGAATGCACGCGAGTAAAAAACTCGAACCTCTTCAATTTGCCATTTTGCCCTCAATTGGCTTTCCACTAACCAAGGGGAAAGTGGTAAAAATAAGAGGTGCTCCGAATGGCTCGAGGTCGGCACATCTATACCCCAAGGTCATGGTAGTACCATAGAATGCCCGCGAGCAAAAAACTCAAACCCCATAAATTTGCGATTTTGCCCGCAATTGGCTTTCCCCTAACCAAGGGAAAAGTGGTAAAAATAAAAGGTGCTCTGATTGGCCCGGGGTCGGGGCATCCATACCCCAAGGTCATGGTAGTACCATAGAAAGCCCGCGATCAAAAAACTCCAACCTCTTAACTTGTCCACTTTGGGCCCAACTGGCTTCCTTACTAAGAAACGGCAAAGTGGTAAAAGTAAGAGGTGCTCCGAATTGCACGGAGTCTAGGCATCCATACCACAAGGTCATGGTAGTTCCATAGAAAGCCCGCGAGCAAAAAACTCAAACCTCTTCAATTTGCCACTTTGCCCTCAATTGGCTTTCCACTAACCAAGGGCAAAGTGGAAAAAATAAGAGGTGCTCCGAATGGCTCGAGGTCAGGGCATCTATACCCCAAGGTCATGGTAGTACCACAGAAAGCCCGCGAGGAAAAAACTCAAACCTCTTAAATTTGCCATTTTGCCCTCAATTGGCTTTCCACTAACCAAGGGCAAAGGGGTAAAAATAAAAGGTCCTCCGAATGGCTCAGGGTCGGGGCATCCATACCACAAGGTCATGGAAGTATCATAGAAAGCCCGCGAGCAAAAAACTCCTACCACTTAACTTGGGCACTTTGCCCCCAACTGGCTTCCTAAGTAAGCAACGGCAAAGTAGTAAAAATAAGAGGTGCTCCGAATGACCCGGGGTCGGGGCATCAATACCACAAGGTAATGGTAGTCCCATAGGAAGCCCGCAAGACAAAAACACCAACCTCTGAACTTGGTCACTTTGCCCTCAATTGGCCACCCAACTTAGCAAGGGCAAAGTGGTAAAAATTAGAGGGACCCAGAATGGGATAGGGTCAGGGCATCCTCACCAAAAGGTTACGGGAGTACCATAAGAAGCCAGTGAGCAAAAAGCTCCAACCTCTTAAGTTTGCCACTTTCCCCTCAATTGGCATCCTAAGTGATCAGGGGCAAAGTGGTAAAAATAAGAGGTGCTCCGAATGGCCCAGGGTCGGGGCATCCATACCACAACGTCATGGTAGTACCATAGACAGCCTGTGAGCAAAAAACCCAAACCTCTTAAATTTGCCACTTTGCCCGCAATTGGCTTTCCACTAACCATGGGCAAAGTGAAAAAAGGAAGAGGTGCTCTGAATGGCTCGAGGTCGGGGCATCTATACCCCAAGGTCATGGTAGTACCATAGAAAGCCCACGAGCAAAAAATCCAAACCTCTTAAATTCACCATTTTGCCCTCAATTGGCTTTCCACTAACCAAGGGCAAAGTGGTAAAAATAAAAGGCCCACCGAATGGCTCGGGGTCGGGGCATCCATACCCCAAGGTCCTGGTAGTACCTTAGATTGCCCCCGAGCAAAAAACTCAAACCTCTTAAATTTACCATTCTGCCCCCAATAGGCTTTCCACTAACCAAGGGCAAAGTGGTAAAAATAAGAGGTGTTTCGAATGGCTCGAGGTCGGGGCATCCACACCCCAAGGTCATGGTAGTACCATAGAAAGCACGCGAGCAAAAAACTCAAACCTCTTAAATTTACCATTTTGCCCTCAATTGGCTTTCCACTAACCAAGGGCCAAGTGGTAAAAATAAGTGGTGCCCCGAATGGCTCGCGGTTGGGGCATCCATATCCCATGCTCATGGTAGTACGTTAGAAGGCCCGCGAGCAAAAAACTCAAACCTCTTAAATTTACCATTTTGCCCTCAATTGGCTTTCCACTAACCAAGGGCAAAGTGGTAAAAATAGAAGGTGCTCCGAATGGCCCGGGGTCGTCGCATCCATACCACAAGGTCGTGGTAGTACCATAGAATGCCCGCGAGGAAAAAACTCAAACCTCTTAAATTTGCCATTTTGCCCTCAATTGGCTTTCCAATAACCAAGGGCAAAGGGGTAAAAATAAAGGACCTTCGAATGGCTCAGGGTCAGGGCATCCATACCACAAGGTCATGGAAGTACAATAGAAAGCCCGCGAGTAAAAAACTCCTACCACTTAACTTGGGCACTTTGCCCCCAACTGGCTTCCTAAGTAAGCAAGGGCAAAGTCGTAAAAATTAGAGCTGCCCCGAATGGCCCGGGGTCGGGGCATCAATACCACAAGGTCGTGGTAGTACCATAGGAAGCCCACAAGCAAAAAACTCCAACCTCTTAACTTGGCCACTTTTCCCTCAATTGGCCACCTAACTTAGCAAGGGCAAAGTGGTAAAAATTAGAGGGACCCAAAACGGCATAGGGTCAGGGAATCCTCACCAAAAGGTTTTGGGAGTACCATAGGAAGCCAGTGAGCAAAAACCTCCAACCTCTTAAGTTTTCCACTTTCCCCTCAATTGGCTTCGTAAGTGATCAGGGGCAAAGTGGTAAATAGAAGAGGTGCTCCGAATGGGCCGGGGTCGGGGCATCCATACCAGTAGGTCATGGTAGTACCATAGAGAGCCCGCGGGCGAAAGACCCAAACCTCTTAAATTTGCCACTTTGCCCGCAATTGGCTTTCCACTAACCAAGGGAAAAGTGGAAAAAATAAACGGTGTTCCGAATGGCCCAGGGTCGGGGCATCCATACCCCAAGGTCATGGTAGTACCATAGAATACCCGCGAGCTAAAAAGTCAAAGCTCTTAAATTTTCCATTTTGCCTGCAATTGGCTTTCCACTAACCAAGGGCAAAGTGGCAAAAATAAAAGGTGCTCCGAACGGCCCGGGGTCTGGGCATCCAGACCCCAAGGTCATGGTAGTACCATAGAATGCATGCGAGCAAAAAACTCAAACCTCTTCAATATGCGATTTTGCCCTCAATTGACTTTCCACTAACCAAGGGCAAAGTGGTAAAAATAAGAGGTGCTCCGAATGGCTCGAGGTAAGCGCATCCATACCCCAAGGTCATGGTAGTACCATAGAATGCCCACGAGCAAAAAACTCAAACCCCTTAAATTTGCGATTTTACCCGCAATTGGCTTTCCCCTAACCAAGGGCAAAGTGGTAAAAATAAAAGGTGCTCCGAATGGCCCGGGCTCGGGGCATCCATACCCCAAGGTCATGGTAGTACCATAGAAAGCCCGCGAGCAAAAAACTCCAACATCTTAACTTGGCCACTTTGGCCCCAACTGGCTTCCTTACTAAGCAACGGCAAAGTGGTAAAAATAAGAGGTGCTCCGAATTGCACGGAGTCTAGGCGTCCATACCACAAGGTCATGGTAGTTCCGTAGAAAGCCCGCGAGCAAAAAACTCAAACCTCTTAAATTTTCCACTTTGACCGCAATTGGCTTTCCACTAACCAAGGGCAAAGGGGTAGAAATGAGAGATACTCCGAATGGCCCGGGGTTGGGGCATCCATACCACAAGGTCATGGTAGTACTATAGAAAGCCCGCAAGTAAAAAACTCAAACCTCTTAAATTTGCAACTTTGCCCTCTATTGGCTTTCCACTAACCAAGGGCAAAGTGGAAAAAATAAGAGGTGCTCCGAATGGCTCGAGGTCGGGGCATCTATACCCCAAGGTCATGGTAGTACCACAGAAAGGCCGCGAGCAAAAAACTCCTACCAATTAACTTGGGCACTTTGCCCCCAATTGGCTTCCTAAGTAAGCAAGCGCAAAGTAGTAAAAATAAGAGGTGCTCCGAATGGCCCGGGGTCGGGGCATCAATACCACAAGGTCATGGTAGTACCTGATGTGTTTAATTTCTATACAAGTTTTGTCATACTTTTACTCTTAATTTTATGCTGGTTTGTATTTAATTTTCTTATTTATTAGAGTTTTTATTTATTTTATTTATTTTTACTTTGGAATAAATAAATTGAAGGAGTCATGGAAATTGAAGGAGTCATCAAGAGAATAGGAAACGTTCATTTCTCGAAATCCCTGAAGTACCCTTCGGTATTTTGGGGATAACTCTTTCTATACACGTCCAATAAGGGTAATTTCTGTATCTAAAGAAATCCAAGAGCAAACCCTAGAACATTTGTGTTAAAGTCTTTGCCGAAAACGAACATCTAGAAGGCGGAAAGGGCGCAGTAAGTCAAAAGTCGCAAAACTGTCGAATTTCTGGAATACCCTTCAGTATTTGGAGCATAACTTCTTGCAGAAAACTCCAATAAGGGCAAAATTGGTATCCACGGAAAGAAGAGATAAAAACCTACAACTTTCATATTTAAGGGGAAGCGAAAAATATACTTCTTCAGAGAGGAAACGGCGCTTGAAGTAGGAGGTCGAAAATCTGCAGAATTGGAGTCCATCAACAATAGAGATTCTCGATCTACATAGAGTTTCCTTCTTAACTCTTTCATCTTTTCTTTGTATAATTTCATTATGAATTTCACAATTATTAGGGTTTGTTTTGATTCTATTATGAACTAGTTTCTATTGCTAAGGCTATGATGTAACCTCTCCATGACAATCCCGAATCTTATTTCTATGTGATCATAATTTTATCATTCACTTTGAGTATACATCATTGAGTTTAATGCTTTCAATTATTTGGCCAGTAGTTGAATGATTTGTTGTGCATGTTAATTTGAGAGATGATGCATGTATTTTAGCTTCATATGATGTATGCCATGAATTGAACGAAAGACAAGAATGTGCCAACATGATTTGTGCGGCTTCTATGTGAAATATTATTAATCTTAATGTGCTTAAATGCTTTTAAATTCGCATAGAAATATCGCGGGTTATCGTATGTTGAGTAATTCTAATTCTACTCGAGAGAGGGTCTTAGATAAGTTAGAATATTTCGCCGTTAATTTGGATGATAATTGATTGATTGTATGGTTAGGATTTGGGATTGGATTGGTTAGGTGAGTCGGATGCCTTAGTGTTTTCTTCTTGAGTGAAATCTTCTTCTTTTCATGTGTTTGGTCAATTCATCATTTGTTGATTTATTTTAATTTGTTGCTGTTTTTCAAATTCAAAATCCACCACTTTTCTTGATTTTCAAATAACTTAGAATTAGAACAATTTCAATAGTTAATAGATAAATAGTCCTCGTGGGTTCGACAGCTTTCTTCTCATTATATTACTTGGTACGATTTTGTGCACTTGCAAAATCACACAACAGTACCATAAGAAGCCCGCAAGAAAAAAACTCCAACCTCTTAACTTGGCCCCTTTGCCTCAATTGGCCACCTAACTTAGCAAGGGCAAAGTGGTAAAAATTAGAGGGACCCAGAATGGCATAGGGTCAGGGCATCCTCACCAAAAGGTTATGGGAGTACCATAGGAAGCCAGTGAGCAAAAACTCCAACCTCTTAAGTTTGCCACTTTCCCCTCAATTGGCTTCCTAAGTGATCAGGGGCAAACTGGTAAAAATAAGAGGTGCTCCAAATGGCCCGGGGTTGGGGCATCCATACCACAAGGTCATGGTAGTACCATAGAGCCCCGCGAGCAAAAAACCCAAACCTGTTAAATTTGCCACATTGCCCGCAATTGGCTTTCCACTAACCAAGGGCAAAGTGGTAAAAATAAAAGGTGCTCCGAATGGCCCGGGGTCGGGCATCCATACCCCAAGGTCATGGTAGTATCATAGAATGCACGCGAGTAAAAAACTCGAACCTCTTCAATTTGCCATTTTGCCCTCAATTGGCTTTCCACTAACCAAGGGGAAAGTGGTAAAAATAAGAGGTGCTCCGAATGGCTCGAGGTCGGCACATCTATACCCCAAGGTCATGGTAGTACCATAGAATGCCCGCGAGCAAAAAACTCAAACCCCATAAATTTGCGATTTTGCCCGCAATTGGCTTTCCCCTAACCAAGGGAAAAGTGGTAAAAATAAAAGGTGCTCTGATTGGCCCGGGGTCGGGGCATCCATACCCCAAGGTCATGGTAGTACCATAGAAAGCCCGCGATCAAAAAACTCCAACCTCTTAACTTGTCCACTTTGGGCCCAACTGGCTTCCTTACTAAGAAACGGCAAAGTGGTAAAAGTAAGAGGTGCTCCGAATTGCACGGAGTCTAGGCATCCATACCACAAGGTCATGGTAGTTCCATAGAAAGCCCGCGAGCAAAAAACTCAAACCTCTTCAATTTGCCACTTTGCCCTCAATTCGCTTTCCACTAACGAAAGGCAAAGTGGTAAAAATAAGAGATGCTCCGAATGGCCCGGGGTTGGGGCATCCATACCACAAGGTCATGGTAGTACTATAGAAAGCCCGCGAGTAAAAAACTCAAACCTCTAAAATTTGCAACTTTGCCCTCTATTGGCTTTCCACTAACCAAGGGCAAAGTGGAAAAAATAAGAGGTGCTCCGAATGGCTCGAGGTCGGGGCATCTATACCCCAAGGTCATGGTAGTACCACAGAAAGCCCGCGAGGAAAAAACTCAAACCTCTTAAATTTGCCATTTTGCCCTCAATTGGCTTTCCACTAACCAAGGGCAAAGGGGTAAAAATAAAAGGTCCTCCGAATGGCTCAGGGTCGGGGCATCCATACCACAAGGTCATGGAAGTATCATAGAAAGCCCGCGAGCAAAAAACTCCTACCACTTAACTTGGGCACTTTGCCCCCAACTGGCTTCCTAAGTAAGCAACGGCAAAGTAGTAAAAATAAGAGGTGCTCCGAATGACCCGGGTCGGGGCATCAATACCACAAGGTAATGGTAGTCCCATAGGAAGCCCGCAAGACAAAAACACCAACCTCTGAACTTGGTCACTTTGCCCTCAATTGGCCACCCAACTTAGCAAGGGCAAAGTGGTAAAAATTAGAGGGACCCAGAATGGGATAGGGTCAGGGCATCCTCACCAAAAGGTTACGGGAGTACCATAAGAAGCCAGTGAGCAAAAAGCTCCAACCTCTTAAGTTTGCCACTTTCCCCTCAATTGGCATCCTAAGTGATCAGGGGCAAAGTGGTAAAAATAAGAGGTGCTCCGAATGGCCCAGGGTCGGGGCATCCATACCACAACGTCATGGTAGTACCATAGACAGCCTGTGAGCAAAAAACCCAAACCTCTTAAATTTGCCACTTTGCCCGCAATTGGCTTTCCACTAACCATGGGCAAAGTGAAAAAAGGAAGAGGTGCTCTGAATGGCTCGAGGTCGGGGCATCTATACCCCAAGGTCATGGTAGTACCATAGAAAGCCCACGAGCAAAAAATCCAAACCTCTTAAATTCACCATTTTGCCCTCAATTGGCTTTCCACTAACCAAGGGCAAAGTGGTAAAAATAAAAGGCCCACCGAATGGCTCGGGGTCGGGCATCCATACCCCAAGGTCCTGGTAGTACCTTAGATTGCCCCCCGAGCAAAAAACTCAAACCTCTTAAATTTACCATTCTGCCCCCAATAGGCTTTCCACTAACCAAGGGCAAAGTGGTAAAAATAAGAGGTGTTTCGAATGGCTCGAGGTCGGGGCATCCACA
Source organism: Cyclocarya paliurus (assembly GCA_029856935.1). Lineage (NCBI taxonomy): Eukaryota > Viridiplantae > Streptophyta > Magnoliopsida > Fagales > Juglandaceae > Cyclocarya > Cyclocarya paliurus. The sequence continues at coordinate 22,786 of JARVXP010000171.1, forward strand.
CCCCAAGGTCATGGTAGTACCATAGAAAGCACGCGAGCAAAAAACTCAAACCTCTTAAATTTACCATTTTGCCCTCAATTGGCTTTCCACTAACCAAGGGCCAAGTGGTAAAAATAAGTGGTGCCCCGAATGGCTCGCGGTTGGGGCATCCATATCCCATGCTCATGGTAGTACGTTAGAAGGCCCGCGAGCAAAAAACTCAAACTCTTAAATTTACCATTTTGCCCTCAATTGGCTTTCCACTAACCAAGGGCAAAGTGGTAAAAATAGAAGGTGCTCCGAATGCCCGGGGTCGTCGCATCCATACCACAAGGTCGTGGTAGTACCATAGAATGCCCGCGAGGAAAAAACTCAAACCTCTTAAATTTGCCATTTTGCCCTCAATTGGCTTTCCAATAACCAAGGGCAAAGGGGTAAAAATAAAGGACCTTCGAATGGCTCAGGGTCAGGGCATCCATACCACAAGGTCATGGAAGTACAATAGAAAGCCCGCGAGTAAAAACTCCTACCACTTAACTTGGGCACTTTGCCCCCAACTGGCTTCCTAAGTAAGCAAGGGCAAAGTCGTAAAAATTAGAGCTGCCCCGAATGGCCCGGGGTCGGGGCATCAATACCACAAGGTCGTGGTAGTACCATAGGAAGCCCACAAGCAAAAAACTCCAACCTCTTAACTTGGCCACTTTTCCCTCAATTGGCCACCTAACTTAGCAAGGGCAAAGTGGTAAAAATTAAGGGACCCAAAACGGCATAGGGTCAGGGAATCCTCACCAAAAGGTTTTGGGAGTACCATAGGAAGCAGTGAGCAAAAACCTCCAACCTCTTAAGTTTGCCCACTTTCCCCTCAATTGGCTTCGTAAGTGATCAGGGGCAAAGTGGTAAACAGAAGAGGTGCTCCGAATGGGGCCCCAACTGGCTTCCTTACTAAGCAACGGCAAAGTGGTAAAAATAAGAGGTGCTCCGAATTGCACGGATTCTAGGCGTCCATACCACAAGGTCATGGTAGTTCCGTAGAAAGCCCGCGAGCAAAAAACTCAAACCTCTTAAATTTTCCACTTTGACCGCAATTGGGCTTTCCACTAACCAAGGGCAAAGG
>JARVXP010000173.1:0-34328 GCA_029856935.1 Cyclocarya paliurus
CAACCTCTTAAAGTTGCCACTTTGCCCTTACTTGGCATTCTACTAAGTAAGGGCAAAGTGGTAAAAATAAGAGGTGCTCCGAATAGCCCGGGTCGGGCATACATACCCTAAGGTCATTGTTGTACCATGGGAAGCCTGCGAGGAAAAAACTCCAACTCTTAAAGTTGCCACTTTGCCCTTACTTGGCTTTCTACTGAGCGAGGGCAAAGTGGTAAAAATAAGAGGTGCTCCGAATATCCGGGGTAGGGGCATACATACCATAAGGTCATTTTAGTACAATGGGAAGCCCACGAGCAAAAAACTCCAACCTCTTAAAGTTGCCACTTTGCCCTTACTTGGCATTCTACTAAGCAGGGCAAAGTGGTAAAAATAAGAGGTGCACCGAATAGCCGGGGGTCGTGGCATACATACCGTAACGTCATTGTTGTAGCATGGGAAGATGTGAGAAAAAACTCCAACCTCTTAAAGTTGCCACTTTGCCCTTACTTGGCTTTCTACTAAGCGAGGGCAAAGTGGTAAAAATAAGAGGTGCTCCGAATATCCCGGGGTGGGGCATACATACCATAAGGTCATTGTTGTACCATGGGAAGCCCGCGAGAAAAAACTCCAACCTCTTAACTATGCCACTTTGTCCACACTTGGTTTCTACTAAGTAAGGGTAAAGTGGTAAAAGTAAGAGTGCTCCTAATAGCCCGGGGTCGGGGCATACATACCATAAGGTCATTGTAGTACGATGGGAAGCCCGCGAGCAAAAATCTCCAACCTCTTAAAGTTGCCACTTTGCCCTTACTTGGCTTTCTACTAAGCGAGGGCAAAGTGGTAAAAATAAGAGGTGCTCCGAATATCCCGGGTAGGGGCATACATACCATAAGGTCATTTTAGTACCATGGGAAGCCCGCGAGCAAAAAACTCCAACCTCTTAAGTTGCCACTTTGCCTTTCTTGGCATTCTACTAAGCACGGGCAAAGTGGTAAAATAAGAGGTGCCCCGAATAGCCCGGGGTCGGAGCATACATACCATAAGGTCATTGTAGTACCATGGGTAGCCGCGAGCAAAAAACTCCAACTCTAAAAGTTGCCACTTTGCCCTTACTTGGCATTCTACTAAGCAAGGGCAACGTGGTAAAAATAAAGGTGCTCCGAATAGCCGGGGTCGGGGCATACATACCCTAAGGTCATTGTTGTACCATGGGAAGCCTGCGAGCAAAAAACTCCAACCTCTTAACTTTGCCACTTTGCCCTTACTTGGCTTTCTACTAAGCAAGGGCAAAGTGTAAAAATAAAAGGTGGCCGAATTGCACGGGGTCGGAGCATACATACCATAAGGTCATTGTAGTTACCATGAGAAGCTCGCGAGCAAAAAAACTCCAACCTCTTAAAGTGCCACTTTGCCCTTACTTGGCATTTACTAAGCAAGGGCAAAGTGGTAAAAATAAGAGGTGTGCTCCGAATAGTCCCGGGGTTCGGGCATACATACCATAAGGTCATTGTAGTACCATGGGAAGCCCGCGAGCAAAAATCTTCAACCTCTTAAAGTTGCCACTTTGCCCTTACTTGGCAATCTACTAAGCGAGGGCAAAGTGGTAAAAATAAGAGCTGCTCCGAATAGCCGGGGTCGGGGCATACATACCCAAAGGTCATTTTAGTACAATGGGAAGCCCGCGAGCAAAAACTCCAACCTCTTAAAGTTGCCACTTTGCCCTTACTTGCATTCTACTAAGCAAGGGCAAAGTGGTAAAAGTAAGAGGTGCTCCGAATAGTCCGGGTCGGGGCATACATACCATATGTTCATTGTGTACCATGGGAAGCCTGCGAGGAAAAAAACTCCAACTCTTAAAGTTGCCACTTTGCCCTTACTTGGCTTTCTACTAAGCGAGGGCAAAGTGTAAAAATAAGAGGTGCTCCGAATATTCCCGGGGTGGGGGCATACATACCATAAGGTCATTGTAGTACCATGGGAAGCCCGTGAGCAAAAATCTCCAACCTCTTAAAGTTGCCACTTTGCCCTTACTTGGCATTCTACTAAGCAAGGGCAAAGTGGTAAAAATAAGAGGTGCTCCGAATAGCCCGGGGTCGGGGCATACATACCTAAGGTCATTGTAGTTCCATGGGAAGCCTGCCAGCAAAAAACTCCAACCTCTTAACTTTGCCAATTTGCCCTCACTTGGTTTTCAACTAAGCAAGGGCAAAGTGGTAAAATAAGAGGTGCTCCGAATAGCCCGGGTTCGGAGCATACATACCATAAGGTTATTGCAGTACCATGGGAAGCCCGCGAGAAAAAACTCCCACCTATTAAAGTTGCCACTTTGCCCTTACTTGGCATTCTACTAAGCAAAGGGCAAAGTAAAGTGGTAAAATAAGAGGTGCTCCGAATAGCCCGGGGTCGGGGCATACATACCCTAAGGTCATTGTTGTACCATGGGAAGCTGCGAGGAAAAAAACTCCCAACCTCTTAAAGTTGCCACTTTGCCTTACTTGGCTTTCTACTAAGCGAGGGCAAAGTGGTAAAAATAAGTGTGCTCCGAATATCCCGGGGTGGGGCATACATACCATAAGGTCATTGTAGTACCATGGGAAGCCCGCGAGAAAAAAACTCCAACCTCTTAAAGTTGCCACTCTGGACTTGGCATTCTACTAAGCAACGGCAAAGTAGTAAAAATAAGAGGTGCTCGAATAGCCGGGGTCGGGCATACATACCTAAGGTGATTGTTGTACCATGGAAGCCGCGAGCAAAAATCTCCAACCTCTTAAAGTTGCCACTTTGCCCTTACTTGGCATTCTACTAAGTAAGGGCAAAGTGGTAAAAATAAGAGGTGCTCCAAATTGCCCGGGGTCGGGGCATACATACCATAAGGTCATTGTAGTTCCATGGAAGCCTGCCAGCAAAAAACTCCAACTCTTAACTTTGCCACTTTGCCCTCACTTGGTTTTCAACTAAGCAAGGGCAAAGTGGTAAAAATAAGAGGTGCTCCGAATAGCCCGGGGTCGGGGCATACATACACTAAGGTGATTGTTGTACCATGGGAAGCCCGCGAGCAAAAATCTCCAACCTCTTAAAGTTGCCACTTTGCCCTTACTTGGCATTCTACTAAGAAAGGGCAAAGTGGTAAAAATAAGAGGTGCTCCGAATAGCCCGGGGTCGGGGCATACATACACTAAGGTGATTGTTGTACCATGGGAAGCCCGCGAGCAAAAATCTCCAACCTCTTAAAGTTGCCACTTTGCCCTTACTTGGCATTCTACTAACCAAGGGCAAAGTGGTAAAAATAAAAGGTGCTCCGAATTGCACGGGATCGGAGCATACATACCATAAGGTCATTGTAGGACCATGGGAAGCCCGCGAGCAAAAAACTCCAACCTCTTAAAGTTGCCACTTTGCCCTTACTTGGCATTCTACTAAGTAAGGGCAAAGTGGTAAAAATAAGAGGTGCTCCGAATAGCCCGGGGTCGGGGCATACATACCCTAAGGTCATTGTTGTACCATGGGAAGCCTGCGAGAAAAAAACTCCAACCTCTTAAAGTTTCCACTTTGCCCTTACTTGGCTTTCTACTAAGCGAGGGCAAAGTGGTAAAAATAAGAGGTGCTCCGAATAGCCCGGGGTCGGGGCATACATACCATAAGGTCATTGTAGTACGATGGGAAGCCCGCGAGCAAAAACTCCAACCTTTAAAGTTGCCACTTTGCCCTTACTTGGCTTTTCTAAGCGAGGGCAAAGTGGTAAAAATAAGAGGTGCTCCGAATATCCCGGGGTAGGGGCATACATACCATAAGGTCATTTTAGTACCATGGGAAGCCCGCGAGAAAAAAAAACTCCAACCTCTTAACTATGCCACTTTGTCCACACTTGGTTTCTACTAAGTAGAGGGTAAAGTGGTAAAAGTAAGAGTGCTCCTATAGCCCGGGGTCGGGGCATACATACCATAAGGTCATTGTAGTACCATGCGAAGCCCGCGAGCAAAAAATCTCCAACCTCTTAAAGTTTGCCACTTTGCCCTTACTTGGCTTTCTACTAAGCGAGGGCAAAGTGGTAAAAATAAGAGGTGCTCCGAATATCCCGGGGTAGGGGCATACATACCATAAGGTCATTTTAGTACCATGGGAAGCCCGCGAGCAAAAAACTCCAACCTCTTAAAGTTGCCACTTTGCCCTTTCTTGGCATTCTACTAAGCACGGGCAAAGTGGTAAAAATAAGAGGAGCCCCGAATAGCCCGGGGTCGGAGCATACATACCATAAGGTCATTGTAGTACCATGGGTAGCCCGCGAGCAAAAATCTCCAACCTCTTAAAGTTGCCACTTTGCCCTTACTTGGCATTCTACTAAGAAAGGGCAAAGTGGTAAAAATAAGAGGTGCTCCGAATAGCCCGGGGTCGGGGCATACATACACTAAGGTGATTGTTGTACCATGGGAAGCCCGCGAGCAAAAATCTCCAACCTCTTAAAGTTGCCACTTTGCCCTTACTTGGCATTCTACTAACCAAGGGCAAAGTGGTAAAAATAAAAGGTGCTCCGAATTGCACGGGATCGGAGCATACATACCATAAGGTCATTGTAGGACCATGGGAAGCCCGCGAGCAAAAAACTCCAACCTCTTAAAGTTGCCACTTTGCCCTTACTTGGCATTCTACTAAGTAAGGGCAAAGTGGTAAAAATAAGAGGTGCTCCGAATAGCCCGGGGTCGGGGCATACATACCCTAAGGTCATTGTTGTACCATGGGAAGCCTGCGAGGAAAAAACTCCAACCTCTTAAAGTTGCCACTTTGCCCTTACTTGGCTTTCTACTAAGCGAGGGCAAAGTGGTAAAAATAAGAGGTGCTCCGAATATCCCGGGGTAGGGGCATACATACCATAAGGTCATTTTAGTACAATGGGAAGCCCACGAGCAAAAAACTCCAACCTCTTAAAGTTGCCACTTTGCCCTTACTTGGCATTCTACTAAGCAAGGGCAAAGTGGTAAAAATAAGAGGTGCACCGAATAGCCCGGGGTCGTGGCATACATACCGTAACGTCATTGTTGTAGCATGGGAAGCTTGTGAGGAAAAAACTCCAACCTCTTAAAGTTGCCACTTTGCCCTTACTTGGCTTTCTACTAAGCGAGGGCAAAGTGGTAAAAATAAGAGGTGCTCCGAATATCCCGGGGTGGGGGCATACATACCATAAGGTCATTGTAGTACCATGGGAAGCCCGCGAGAAAAAAACTCCAACCTCTTAACTATGCCACTTTGTCCACACTTGGTTTCTACTAAGTAGAGGGTAAAGTGGTAAAAGTAAGAGTGCTCCTAATAGCCCGGGGTCGGGGCATACATACCATAAGGTCATTGTAGTACGATGCGAAGCCCGCGAGCAAAAATCTCCAACCTCTTAAAGTTGCCACTTTGCCCTTACTTGGCTTTCTACTAAGCGAGGGCAAAGTGGTAAAAATAAGAGGTGCTCCGAATATCCCGGGGTAGGGGCATACATACCATAAGGTCATTTTAGTACCATGGGAAGCCCGCGAGCAAAAAACTCCAACCTCTTAAAGTTGCCACTTTGCCCTTTCTTGGCATTCTACTAAGCACGGGCAAAGTGGTAAAAATAAGAGGAGCCCCGAATAGCCCGGGGTCGGAGCATACATACCATAAGGTCATTGTAGTACCATGGGTAGCCCGCGAGCAAAAAACTCCAACCTCTAAAAGTTGCCACTTTGCCCTTACTTGGCATTCTACTAAGCAAGGGCAACGTGGTAAAAATAAGAGGTGCTCCGAATAGTCCGGGGTCGGGGCATACATACCCTAAGGTCATTGTTGTACCACGGGAAGCCTGCGAGCAAAAAACTCCAACCTCTTAACTTTGCCACTTTGCCCTTACTTGGCTTTCTACTAAGCAAGGGCAAAGTGGTAAAAATAAAAGGTGGCCCGAATTGCACGGGGTCGGAGCATACATACCATAAGGTCATTGTAGTACCATGAGAAGCTCGCGAGCAAAAAACTCCATCCTCTTAAAGTTGCCACTTTGCCCTTACTTGGCATTCTACTAAGCAAGGGCAAAGTGGTAAAAGTAAGAGGTGCTCCGAATAGTCCGGGGTCGGGGCGTACATACCATAATGTCATTGTAGTACCATGGGAAGCCCGCGAGCAAAAATCTTCAACCTCTTAAAGTTGCCACTTTGCCCTTACTTGGCAATCTACCGAGCGAGGGCAAAGTGGTAAAAATAAGAGCTGCTCCGAATAGCCCGGGGTCGGGGCATACATACCCAAAGGTCATTTTAGTACAATGGGAAGCCCGCGAGCAAAAAACTCCAACCTCTTAAAGTTGCCACTTTGCCCTTACTTGGCATTCTACTAAGCAAGGGCAAAGTGGTAAAAGTAAGAGGTGCTCCGAATAGTCCGGGGTCGGGGCGTACATACCATAATGTCATTGTTGTACCATGGGAAGCCTGCGAGGAAAAAACTCCAACCTCTTAAAGTTGCCACTTTGCCCTTACTTGGCTTTCTACTAAGCGAGGGCAAAGTGGTAAAAATAAGAGGTGCTCCGAATATCCCGGGGTGGGGGCATACATACCATAAGGTCATTGTAGTACCATGGGAAGCCCGTGAGCAAAAATCTCCAACCTCTTAAAGTTGCCACTTTGCCCTTACTTGGCATTCTACTAAGCAAGGGCAAAGTGGTAAAAATAAGAGGTGCTCCGAATAGCCCGGGGTCGGGGCATACATACCCTAAGGTCATTGTAGTTCCATGGGAAGCCTGCCAGCAAAAAACTCCAACCTCTTAACTTTGCCAATTTGCCCTCACTTGGTTTTCAACTAAGCAAGGGCAAAGTGGTAAAAATAAGAGGTGCTCCGAATAGCCCGGGTTCGGAGCATACATACCATAAGGTTATTGCAGTACCATGGGAAGCCCGCGAGCAAAAAACTCCAACCTATTAAAGTTGCCACTTTGCCCTTACTTGGCATTCTACTAAGCAAGGGCAAAGTGGTAAAAATAAGAGGTGCTCCGAATAGCCCGGGGTCGGGGCATACATACCCTAAGGTCATTGTTGTACCATGGGAAGCCTGCGAGGAAAAAACTCCAACCTCTTAAAGTTGCCACTTTGCCCTTACTTGGCTTTCTACTAAGCGAGGGCAAAGTGGTAAAAATAAGAGGTGCTCCGAATATCCCGGGGTGGGGGCATACATACCATAAGGTCATTGTAGTACCATGGGAAGCCCGCGAGAAAAAAACTCCAACCTCTTAAAGTTGCCACTCTGGACTTGGCATTCTACTAAGCAACGGCAAAGTAGTAAAAATAAGAGGTGCTTCGAATAGCCCGGGGTCGGGGCATACATACCCTAAGGTGATTGTTGTACCATGGGAAGCCCGTGAGCAAAAATCTCCAACCTCTTAAAGTTGCCACTTTGCCCTTACTTGGCATTCTACTAAGTAAGGGCAAAGTGGTAAAAATAAGAGGTGCTCCAAATAGCCCGGGGTCGGGGCATACATACCCTAAGGTCATTGTAGTTCCATGGGAAGCCTGCCAGCAAAAAACTCCAACCTCTTAACTTTGCCACTTTGCCCTCACTTGGTTTTCAACTAAGCAAGGGCAAAGTGGTAAAAATAAGAGGTGCTCCGAATAGCCCGGGGTCGGGGCATACATACACTAAGGTGATTGTTGTACCATGGGAAGCCCGCGAGCAAAAATCTCCAACCTCTTAAAGTTGCCACTTTGCCCTTACTTGGCATTCTACTAAGCAAGGGCAAAGTGGTAAAAATAAGAGGTGCTCCGAATTGCCCGGGGTCGGGGCATACATACCATAAGGTCATTGTAGTACCATGGGAAGCCCGCGAGCAAAAAACTCCAACCTCTTAAAGTTGCCACTTTGCCCTTACTTGGCATTCTACTAAGCAAGGGCAAAGTGGTAAAAATAAGAGGTGCTCCGAATAGCCGGGGTCGGGGCATACATACCATAAGGTCATTGTTGTACCATGGGAAGCCCGCGAGCAAAAAACTCCAACCTCTTAAAGTTGCCACTTTGCCCTTACTTGGCTTTCTACTAAGCAAGGGCAAAGTGGTAAAAATAAGAGGTGCTCCGAATAGCCCGGGGTCGGGGCATACATACCATAAGGTCATTTTAGTACCATGGGAAGCCCACGAGCAAAAAACTCCAACCTCTTAAAGTTGCCACTTTGCCCTTACTTGGCTTTCTACTAAGCAAGGGCAAAGTGGTAAAAATAAGAGGTGCTCCGAATAGCCCGGGGTCGGGGCATACATACCATAAGGTCATTGTTGTACCATGGGAAGCCCGCGAGCAAAAAACTCCAACCTCTTAAAGTTGCCACTTTGCCCTTACTTGGCTTTCTACTAAGCGAGGGCAAAGTGGTAAAAATAAGAGGTGCTCCGAATATCCCGGGGTCGGGGCATACATACCATAAGGTCATTGTAGTACCATGGGAAGCCCGCGAGAAAAAAACTCCAACCTCTTAACTTTGCCACTTTGCCCACACTTGGTTTCTACTAAGTAGAGGGTAAAGTGGTAAAAATAAGAGGTGCTCCGAATAGCCCGGGGTCGGGGCATACATACCATAAGGTCATTGTAGTACGATGGGAAGCCCGCGAGCAAAAATCTCCAACCTCTTAAAGTTGCCACTTTGCCCTTACTTGGCTTTCTACTAAGCGAGGGCAAAGTGGTAAAAATAAGAGGTGCTCCGAATATCCCGGGGTAGGGGCATACATACCATAAGGTCATTTAGTACCATGGGAAGCCCGCGAGCAAAAAACTCCAACCTCTTAAAGTTGCCACTTTGCCCTTACTTGGCATTCTACTAAGCAAGGGCAAAGTGGTAAAAATAAGAGGAGCTCCGAATAGCCCGGGGTCGGAGCATACATACCATAAGGTCATTGTAGTACCATGGGAAGCCCGCGAGCAAAAAACTCCAACCTCTTAAAGTTGCCACTTTGCCCTTACTTGGCATTCTACTAAGCAAGGGCAAAGTGGTAAAAATAAGAGGTGCTCCGAATAGCCCGGGGTCGGGGCATACATACCATAAGGTCATTGTAGTACCATGGGAAGCCCGCGAGCAAAAATCTCCAACCTCTTAAAGTTGCCACTTTGCCCTTACTTGGCATTCTACTAAGCAAGGGCAAAGTGGTAAAAATAAGAGGTGCTCCGAATAGCCCGGGGTCGGGGCATACATACCATAAGGTCATTGTAGTACCATGGGAAGCCCGCGAGCAAAAAACTCCAACCTCTTAAAGTTGCCACTTTGCCCTTACTTGGCATTCTACTAAGCAAGGGCAAAGTGGTAAAAATAAGAGGTGCTCCGAATAGCCCGGGGTCGGGGCATACATACCATAAGGTCATTGTAGTACCATGGGAAGCCCGCGAGCAAAAAACTCCAACCTCTTAAAGTTGCCACTTTGCCCTTACTTGGCATTCTACTAAGCAAGGGCAAAGTGGTAAAAATAAGAGGTGCTCCGAATAGCCCGGGGTCGGGGCATACATACCATAAGGTCATTGTAGTACCATGGGAAGCCCGCGAGCAAAAAACTCCAACCTCTTAAAGTTGCCACTTTGCCCTTACTTGGCATTCTACTAAGCAAGGGCAAAGTGGTAAAAATAAGAGGTGCTCCGAATAGCCCGGGGTCGGGGCATACATACCATAAGGTCATTGTTGTACCATGGGAAGCCCGCGAGCAAAAAACTCCAACCTCTTAAAGTTGCCACTTTGCCCTTACTTGGCTTTCTACTAAGCAAGGGCAAAGTGGTAAAAATAAGAGGTGCTCCGAATAGCCCGGGGTCGGGGCATACATACCATAAGGTCATTGTAGTACCATGGGAAGCCCGCGAGCAAAAAACTCCAACCTCTTAACTTTGCCACTTTGCCCTCACTTGGTTTCTACTAAGCAAGGGCAAAGTGGTAAAAATAAGAGGTGCTCCGAATAGCCCGGGGTCGGGGCATACATACCATAAGGTCATTGTAGTACCATGGGAAGCCCGCGAGCAAAAAACTCCAACCTCTTAAAGTTGCCACTTTGCCCTTACTTGGCATTCTACTAAGCAAGGGCAAAGTGGTAAAAATAAGAGGTGCTCCGAATAGCCCGGGGTCGGGGCATACATACCATAAGGTCATTGTTAGTACCATGGGAAGCCCGCGAGCAAAAAACTCCAACCTCTTAAAGTTGCCACTTTGCCCTTACTTGGCTTTCTACTAAGCGAGGGCAAAGTGGTAAAAATAAGAGGTGCTCCGAATATCCCGGGGTCGGGGCATACATACCATAAGGTCATTGTAGTACCATGGGAAGCCCGCGAGAAAAAACTCCAACCTCTTAAAGTTGCCACTTTGGACTTGGCATTCTACTAAGCAAGGGCAAAGTGGTAAAAATAAGAGGTGCTCCGAATAGCCCGGGGTCGGGGCATACATACCCTAAGGTCATTGTAGTACCATGGGAAGCCCGCGAGCAAAAAACTCCAACCTCTTAAAGTTGCCACTTTGCCCTTACTTGGCTTTCTACTAAGCAAGGGCAAAGTGGTAAAAATAAGAGGTGCTCCGAATAGCCCGGGGTCGGGGCATACATACCATAAGGTCATTGTAGTACCATGGGAAGCCTGCGAGCAAAAAACTCCAACCTCTTAACTTTGCCACTTTGCCCTCACTTGGCTTTCTACTAAGCAAGTGCAAAGTGGTAAAAATAAGAGGTGCTCCGAATTGCCCGGGGTCGGGGCATACATACCATAAGGTCATTGTAGTACCATGGGAAGCCCGCGAGCAAAAAACTCCAACCTCTTAAAGTTGCCACTTTGCCCTTACTTGGCATTCTACTAAGCAAGGGCAAAGTGGTAAAAATAAGAGGTGCTCCGAATAGCCCGGGGTCGGGGCATACATACCCTAAGGTCATTGTAGTACCATGGGAAGCCCGCGAGCAAAAAACTCCAACCTCTTAAAGTTGCCACTTTGCCCTTACTTGGCATTCTACTAAGCAAGGGCAAAGTGGTAAAAATAAGAGGTGCTCCGAATAGCCCGGGGTCGGGGCATACATACCATAAGGTCATTGTAGTACCATGGGAAGCCCGCGAGCAAAAAACTCCAACCTCTTAAAGTTGCCACTTTGCCCTTACTTGGCATTCTACTAAGCAAGGGCAAAGTGGTAAAAATAAGAGGTGCTCCGAATAGCCCGGGGTCGGGGCATACATACCCTAAGGTCATTGTAGTACCATGGGAAGCCCGCGAGCAAAAAACTCCAACCTCTTAAAGTTGCCACTTTGCCCTTACTTGGCATTCTACTAAGCAAGGGCAAAGTGGTAAAAATAAGAGGTGCTCCGAATAGCCCGGGGTCGGGGCATACATACCATAAGGTCATTGTAGTACCATGGGAAGCCCGCGAGCAAAAAACTCCAACCTCTTAACTTTGCCACTTTGCCCTTACTTGGCATTCTACTAAGCAAGGGCAAAGTGGTAAAAATAAGAGGTGCTCCGAATAGCCCGGGGTCGGGGCATACATACCATAAGGTCATTGTAGTACCATGGGAAGCCCGCGAGCAAAAAACTCCAACCTCTTAAAGTTGCCACTTTGCCCTTACTTGGCATTCTACTAAGCAAGGGCAAAGTGGTAAAAATAAGAGGTGCTCCGAATAGCCCGGGGTCGGGGCATACATACCATAAGGTCATTGTAGTACCATGGGAAGCCCGCGAGCAAAAAACTCCAACCTCTTAAAGTTGCCACTTTGCCCTTACTTGGCATTCTACTAAGCAAGGGCAAAGTGGTAAAAATAAGAGGTGCTCCGAATAGCCCGGGGTCGGGGCATACATACCATAAGGTCATTGTAGTACCATGGGAAGCCCGCGAGCAAAAAACTCCAACCTCTTAACTTTGCCACTTTGCCCTCACTTGGCATTCTACTAAGCAAGGGCAAAGTGGTAAAAATAAGAGGTGCTCCGAATAGCCCGGGTCGGGGCATACATACCATAAGGTCATTGTAGTACCATGGGAAGCCCGCGAGCAAAAAACTCCAACCTCTTAAAGTTGCCACTTTGCCCTTACTTGGCATTCTACTAAGCAAGGGCAAAGTGGTAAAAATAAGAGGTGCTCCGAATAGCCCGGGGTCGGGGCATACATACCATAAGGTCATTGTAGTACCATGGGAAGCCTGCGAGCAAAAAACTCCAACCTCTTAAAGTTGCCACTTTGCCCTTACTTGGCTTTCTACTAAGCGAGGGCAAAGTGGTAAAAATAAGAGGTGCTCCGAATATCCCGGGGTCGGGGCATACATACCATAAGGTCATTGTAGTACCATGGGAAGCCCGCGAGAAAAAAACTCCAACCTCTTAAAGTTGCCACTTTGCCCTACTTGGCATTCTACTAAGCAAGGGCAAAGTGGTAAAAATAAGAGGTGCTCCGAATAGCCCGGGGTCGGGGCATACATACCATAAGGTCATTGTAGTACCATGGGAAGCCCGCGAGCAAAAAACTCCAACCTCTTAAAGTTGCCACTTTGCCCTTACTTGGCTTTCTACTAAGCAAGGGCAAAGTGGTAAAAATAAGAGGTGCTCCGAATAGCCCGGGGTCGGGGCATACATACCCTAAGGTCATTGTAGTACCATGGGAAGCCTGCGAGCAAAAAACTCCAACCTCTTAAAGTTGCCACTTTGCCCTCACTTGGCTTTCTACTAAGCAAGGGCAAAGTGGTAAAAATAAGAGGTGCTCCGAATTGCCCGGGGTCGGGGCATACATACCATAAGGTCATTGTAGTACCATGGGAAGCCCGCGAGCAAAAATCTCCAACCTCTTAAAGTTGCCACTTTGCCCTTACTTGGCATTCTACTAAGCAAGGGCAAAGTGGTAAAAATAAGAGGTGCTCCGAATAGCCCGGGGTCGGGGCATACATACACTAAGGTCATTGTTGTACCATGGGAAGCCCGCGAGCAAAAATCTCCAACCTCTTAAAGTTGCCACTTTGCCCTTACTTGGCATTCTACTAAGCAAGGGCAAAGTGGTAAAAATAAGAGGTGCTCCGAATTGCCCGGGGTCGGAGCATACATACCATAAGGTCATTGTAGTACCATGGGAAGCCCGCGAGCAAAAAACTCCAACCTCTTAAAGTTGCCACTTTGCCCTTACTTGGCATTCTACTAAGTAAGGGCAAAGTGGTAAAAATAAGAGGTGCTCCGAATAGCCCGGGGTCGGGGCATACATACCCTAAGGTCATTGTTGTACCATGGGAAGCCTGCGAGCAAAAAACTCCAACCTCTTAAAGTTGCCACTTTGCCCTTACTTGGCTTTCTACTAAGCGAGGGCAAAGTGGTAAAAATAAGAGGTGCTCCGAATATCCCGGGGTAGGGGCATACATACCATAAGGTCATTTTAGTACCATGGGAAGCCCGCGAGCAAAAAACTCCAACCTCTTAAAGTTGCCACTTTGCCCTTACTTGGCATTCTACTAAGCAAGGGCAAAGTGGTAAAAATAAGAGGTGCTCCGAATAGCCCGGGGTCGGGCATACATACCATAAGGTCATTGTTGTACCATGGGAAGCCCGCGAGGAAAAAACTCCAACCTCTTAAAGTTGCCACTTTGCCCTTACTTGGCTTTCTACTAAGCGAGGGCAAAGTGGTAAAAATAAGAGGTGCTCCGAATATCCCGGGGTCGGGGCATACATACCATAAGGTCATTGTAGTACCATGGGAAGCCCGCGAGAAAAAAACTCCAACCTCTTAACTTTGCCACTTTGCCCACACTTGGTTTCTACTAAGAGGGTAAAGTGGTAAAAACAAGAGGTGCTCCGAATAGCCTGGGTCGGGGCATACATACCATAAGGTCATTGTAGTACCATGGGAAGCCCGCGAGCAAAAATCTCCAACCTCTTAAAGTTGCCACTTTGCCCTTACTTGGCTTTCTACTAAGCAAGGGCAAAGTGGTAAAAATAAGAGGTGCTCCGAATATCCCGGGGTCGGGGCATACATACCATAAGGTCATTTTAGTACCATGGGAAGCCCGCGAGCAAAAAACTCCAACCTCTTAAAGTTGCCACTTTGCCCTTACTTGGCATTCTACTAAGCAAGGGCAAAGTGGTAAAAATAAGAGGTGCTCCGAATAGCCCGGGGTCGGGGCATACATACCATAAGGTCATTGTAGTACCATGGGAAGCCCGCGAGCAAAAAACTCCAACCTCTAAAAGTTGCCACTTTGCCCTTACTTGGCATTCTACTAAGCAAGGGCAAAGTGGTAAAAATAAGAGGTGCTCCGAATAGCCCGGGGTCGGGGCATACATACCATAAGGTCATTGTAGTACCATGGGAAGCCTGCGAGCAAAAAACTCCAACCTCTTAACTTTGCCACTTTGCCCTTACTTGGCTTTCTACTAAGCAAGGGCAAAGTGGTAAAAATAAGAGGTGCTCCGAATAGCCCGGGGTCGGGGCATACATACCATAAGGTCATTGTAGTACCATGGGAAGCCCGCGAGCAAAAAACTCCAACCTCTTAAAGTTGCCACTTTGCCCTTACTTGGCATTCTACTAAGCAAGGGCAAAGTGGTAAAAATAAGAGGTGCTCCGAATAGTCCGGGGTCGGGGCATACATACCATAAGGTCATTGTAGTACCATGGGAAGCCCGCGAGCAAAAAACTCCAACCTCTTAAAGTTGCCACTTTGCCCTTACTTGGCATTCTACTAAGCAAGGGCAAAGTGGTAAAAATAAGAGGTGCTCCGAATAGCCCGGGGTCGGGGCATACATACCATAAGGTCATTGTAGTACCATGGGAAGCCCGCGAGCAAAAAACTCCAACCTCTTAAAGTTGCCACTTTGCCCTTACTTGGCATTCTACTAAGCAAGGGCAAAGTGGTAAAAATAAGAGGTGCTCCGAATAGCCCGGGGTCGGGGCATACATACCATAAGGTCATTGTAGTACCATGGGAAGCCTGCGAGCAAAAAACTCCAACCTCTTAAAGTTGCCACTTTGCCCTTACTTGGCTTTCTACTAAGCAAGGGCAAAGTGGTAAAAATAAGAGGTGCTCCGAATAGCCCGGGGTCGGGGCATACATACCATAAGGTCATTGTAGTACCATGGGAAGCCCGCGAGCAAAAATCTCCAACCTCTTAAAGTTGCCACTTTGCCCTTACTTGGCATTCTACTAAGCAAGGGCAAAGTGGTAAAAATAAGAGGTGCTCCGAATAGCCCGGGGTCGGGGCATACATACCCTAAGGTCATTGTAGTACCATGGGAAGCCTGCCAGCAAAAAACTCCAACCTCTTAACTTTGCCACTTTGCCTTCACTTGGTTTTCAACTAAGCAAGGGCAAAGTGGTAAAAATAAGAGGTGCTCCGAATAGCCCGGGTTCGGGCATACATACCATAAGGTTATTGTAGTACCATGGGAAGCCCGCGAGCAAAAAACTCCAACCTCTTAAAGTTGCCACTTTGCCCTTACTTGGCATTCTACTAAGCAAGGGCAAAGTGGTAAAAATAAGAGGTGCTCCGAATAGCCCGGGGTCGGGGCATACATACCCTAAGGTCATTGTTGTACCATGGGAAGCCTGCGAGCAAAAAACTCCAACCTCTTAAAGTTGCCACTTTGCCCTTACTTGGCTTTCTACTAAGCGAGGGCAAAGTGGTAAAAATAAGAGGTGCTCCGAATATCCCGGGGTGGGGGCATACATACCATAAGGTCATTGTAGTACCATGGGAAGCCCGCGAGAAAAAAACTCCAACCTCTTAAAGTTGCCACTTTGGACTTGGCATTCTACTAAGCAAGGGCAAAGTGGTAAAAATAAGAGGTGCTCCGAATAGCCCGGGGTCGGGGCATACATACCCTAAGGTCATTGTTGTACCATGGGAAGCCCGCGAGCAAAAATCTCCAACCTCTTAAAGTTGCCACTTTGCCCTTACTTGGCATTCTACTAAGTAAGGGCAAAGTGGTAAAAATAAGAGGTGCTCCGAATAGCCCGGGGTCGGGGCATACATACCCTAAGGTCATTGTAGTTCCATGGGAAGCCTGCGAGCAAAAAACTCCAACCTCTTAACTTTGCCACTTTGCCCTCACTTGGTTTTCAACTAAGCAAGGGCAAAGTGGTAAAAATAAGAGGTGCTCCGAATAGCCCGGGGTCGGGGCATACATACCCTAAGGTCATTGTTGTACCATGGGAAGCCCGCGAGCAAAAATCTCCAACCTCTTAAAGTTGCCACTTTGCCCTTACTTGGCATTCTACTAAGCAAGGGCAAAGTGGTAAAAATAAGAGGTGCTCCGAATAGCCCGGGGTCGGGGCATACATACACTAAGGTCATTGTTGTACCATGGGAAGCCCGCGAGCAAAAAACTCCAACCTCTTAAAGTTGCCACTTTGCCCTTACTTGGCATTCTACTAAGCAAGGGCAAAGTGGTAAAAATAAGAGGTGCTCCGAATAGCCCGGGGTCGGAGCATACATACCATAAGGTCATTGTAGTACCATGGGAAGCCCGCGAGCAAAAAACTCCAACCTCTTAAAGTTGCCACTTTGCCCTTACTTGGCATTCTACTAAGCAAGGGCAAAGTGGTAAAAATAAGAGGTGCTCCGAATAGCCCGGGGTCGGGGCATACATACCATAAGGTCATTGTTGTACCATGGGAAGCCTGCGAGCAAAAAACTCCAACCTCTTAAAGTTGCCACTTTGCCCTTACTTGGCTTTCTACTAAGCGAGGGCAAAGTGGTAAAAATAAGAGGTGCTCCGAATAGCCCGGGGTCGGGGCATACATACCATAAGGTCATTGTAGTACCATGGGAAGCCCGCGAGCAAAAAACTCCAACCTCTTAAAGTTGCCACTTTGCCCTTACTTGGCATTCTACTAAGCAAGGGCAAAGTGGTAAAAATAAGAGGTGCTCCGAATAGCCCGGGGTCGGGGCATACATACCATAAGGTCATTGTAGTACCATGGGAAGCCCGCGAGCAAAAAACTCCAACCTCTTAACTTTGCCACTTTGCCCTTACTTGGCTTTCTACTAAGCAAGGGCAAAGTGGTAAAAATAAGAGGTGCTCCGAATAGCCCGGGGTCGGGGCATACATACCATAAGGTCATTGTAGTACCATGGGAAGCCCGCGAGCAAAAAACTCCAACCTCTTAACTTGGCCACTTTGCCCTTACTTGGTTTTCTACTAAGCAAGGGCAAAGTGGTAAAAATAAGAGGTGCTCCGAATAGCCCGGGGTCGGGGCATACATACCATAAGGTCATTGTAGTACCATGGGAAGCCCGCGAGCAAAAAACTCCAACCTCTTAAAGTTGCCACTTTGCCCTTACTTGGCATTCTACTAAGCAAGGGCAAAGTGGTAAAAATAAGAGGTGCTCCGAATAGCCCGGGGTCGGGGCATACATACCATAAGGTCATTGTAGTACCATGGGAAGCCCGCGAGCAAAAAACTCCAACCTCTTAAAGTTGCCACTTTGCCCTTACTTGGCTTTCTACTAAGCAAGGGCAAAGTGGTAAAAATAAGAGGTGCTCCGAATAGCCCGGGGTCGGGGCATACATACCATAAGGTCATTGTAGTACCATGGGAAGCCCGCGAGCAAAAAACTCCAACCTCTTAAAGTTGCCACTTTGCCCTTACTTGGCATTCTACTAAGCAAGGGCAAAGTGGTAAAAATAAGAGGTGCTCCGAATAGCCCGGGGTCGGGGCATACATACCATAAGGTCATTGTAGTACCATGGGAAGCCCGCGAGCAAAAAACTCCAACCTCTTAAAGTTGCCACTTTGCCCTTACTTGGCATTCTACTAAGCAAGGGCAAAGTGGTAAAAATAAGAGGTGCTCCGAATAGCCCGGGGTCGGGGCATACATACCATAAGGTCATTGTAGTACCATGGGAAGCCCGCGAGCAAAAAACTCCAACCTCTTAACTTTGCCACTTTGCCCTCACTTGGTTTCTACTAAGCAAGGGCAAAGTGGTAAAAATAAGAGGTGCTCCGAATAGCCCGGGGTCGGGGCATACATACCATAAGGTCATTGTAGTACCATGGGAAGCCCGCGAGCAAAAAACTCCAACCTCTTAAAGTTGCCACATTGCCCTCACTTGGTTTCTACTAAGCAAGGGCAAAGTGGTAAAAATAAGAGGTGCTCCGAATAGCCCGGGGTCGGGGCATACATACCATAAGGTCATTGTAGTACCATGGGAAGCCCGCGAGCAAAAAACTCCAACCTCTTAAAGTTGCCACTTTGCCCTTACTTGGCATTCTACTAAGCAAGGGCAAAGTGGTAAAAATAAGAGGTGCTCCGAATTGCCCGGGGTCGGAGCATACATACCATAAGGTCATTGTAGTACCATGGGAAGCCCGCGAGCAAAAAACTCCAACCTCTTAACTTTGCCACTTTGCCCTTACTTGGTTTTCTACTAAGCAAGGGCAAAGTGGTAAAAATAAGAGGTGCTCCGAATAGCCCGGGGTCGGGGCATACATACCATAAGGTCATTGTAGTACCATGGGAAGCCCGCGAGCAAAAAACTCCAACCTCTTAACTTTGCCACTTTGCCCTCACTTGGTTTCTACTAAGCAAGGGCAAAGTGGTAAAAATAAGAGGTGCTCCGAATAGCCCGGGGTCGGGCATACATACCATAAGGTCATTGTAGTACCATGGGAAGCCCGCGAGCAAAAAACTCCAACCTCTTAAAGTTGCCACTTTGCCCTTACTTGGCATTCTACTAAGCAAGGGCAAAGTGGTAAAAATAAGAGGTGCTCCGAATAGCCCGGGGTCGGGGCATACATACCATAAGGTCATTGTAGTACCATGGGAAGCCCGCGAGCAAAAAACTCCAACCTCTTAAAGTTGCCACTTTGCCCTTACTTGGCATTCTACTAAGCAAGGGCAAAGTGGTAAAAATAAGAGGTGCTCCGAATAGCCCGGGGTCGGGGCATACATACCATAAGGTCATTGTAGTACCATGGGAAGCCCGCGAGCAAAAAACTCCAACCTCTTAAAGTTGCCACTTTGCCCTTACTTGGCTTTCTACTAAGCAAGGGCAAAGTGGTAAAAATAAGAGGTGCTCCGAATAGCCCGGGGTCGGGGCATACATACCATAAGGTCATTGTAGTACCATGGGAAGCCCGCGAGCAAAAAACTCCAACCTCTTAAAGTTGCCACTTTGCCCTTACTTGGCATTCTACTAAGCAAGGGCAAAGTGGTAAAAATAAGAGGTGCTCCGAATAGCCCGGGGTCGGGGCATACATACCATAAGGTCATTGTAGTACCATGGGAAGCCCGCGAGCAAAAAACTCCAACCTCTTAAAGTTGCCACTTTGCCCTTACTTGGCTTTCTACTAAGCAAGGGCAAAGTGGTAAAAATAAGAGGTGCTCCGAATAGCCCGGGGTCGGGGCATACATACCATAAGGTCATTGTAGTACCATGGGAAGCCCGCGAGCAAAAAACTCCAACCTCTTAAAGTTGCCACTTTGCCCTTACTTGGCATTCTACTAAGCAAGGGCAAAGTGGTAAAAATAAGAGGTGCTCCGAATAGCCCGGGGTCGGGGCATACATACCATAAGGTCATTGTAGTACCATGGGAAGCCCGCGAGCAAAAAACTCCAACCTCTTAAAGTTGCCACTTTGCCCTTACTTGGCTTTCTACTAAGCAAGGGCAAAGTGGTAAAAATAAGAGGTGCTCCGAATAGCCCGGGGTCGGGGCATACATACCATAAGGTCATTGTAGTACCATGGGAAGCCCGCGAGCAAAAAACTCCAACCTCTTAAAGTTGCCACTTTGCCCTTACTTGGCATTCTACTAAGCAAGGGCAAAGTGGTAAAAATAAGAGGTGCTCCGAATAGCCCGGGGTCGGGGCATACATACCATAAGGTCATTGTAGTACCATGGGAAGCCCGCGAGCAAAAAACTCCAACCTCTTAACTTTGCCACTTTGCCCTTACTTGGCTTTCTACTAAGCAAGGGCAAAGTGGTAAAAATAAGAGGTGCTCCGAATAGCCCGGGGTCGGGGCATACATACCATAAGGTCATTGTAGTACCATGGGAAGCCCGCGAGCAAAAAACTCCAACCTCTTAACTTTGCCACTTTGCCCTTACTTGGTTTTCTACTAAGCAAGGGCAAAGTGGTAAAAATAAGAGGTGCTCCGAATAGCCCGGGGTCGGGGCATACATACCATAAGGTCATTGTAGTACCATGGGAAGCCCGCGAGCAAAAAACTCCAACCTCTTAAAGTTGCCACTTTGCACTTACTTGGTTTTCTACTAAGCAAGGGCAAAGTGGTAAAAATAAGAGGTGCTCCGAATAGCCCGGGGTCGGGGCATACATACCATAAGGTCATTGTAGTACCATGGGAAGCCCGCGAGCAAAAAACTCCAACCTCTTAAAGTTGCCACTTTGCCCTTACTTGGCATTCTACTAAGCAAGGGCAAAGTGGTAAAAATAAGAGGTGCTCCGAATAGCCCGGGGTCGGGGCATACATACCATAAGGTCATTGTAGTACCATGGGAAGCCCGCGAGCAAAAAACTCCAACCTCTTAAAGTTGCCACTTTGCCCTTACTTGGCATTCTACTAAGCAAGGGCAAAGTGGTAAAAATAAGAGGTGCTCCGAATAGCCCGGGGTCGGGGCATACATACCATAAGGTCATTGTAGTACCATGGGAAGCCCGCGAGCAAAAAACTCCAACCTCTTAAAGTTGCCACTTTGCCCTTACTTGGCATTCTACTAAGCAAGGGCAAAGTGGTAAAAATAAGAGGTGCTCCGAATAGCCCGGGGTCGGGGCATACATACCATAAGGTCATTGTAGTACCATGGGAAGCCCGCGAGCAAAAAACTCCAACCTCTTAAAGTTGCCACTTTGCCCTTACTTGGCATTCTACTAAGCAAGGGCAAAGTGGTAAAAATAAGAGGTGCTCCGAATAGCCCGGGGTCGGGGCATACATACCATAAGGTCATTGTAGTACCATGGGAAGCCCGCGAGCAAAAAACTCCAACCTCTTAAAGTTGCCACTTTGCCCTTACTTGGCATTCTACTAAGCAAGGGCAAAGTGGTAAAAATAAGAGGTGCTCCGAATAGCCCGGGGTCGGGGCATACATACCATAAGGTCATTGTAGTACCATGGGAAGCCCGCGAGCAAAAAACTCCAACCTCTTAAAGTTGCCACTTTGCCCTTACTTGGCATTCTACTAAGCAAGGGCAAAGTGGTAAAAATAAGAGGTGCTCCGAATAGCCCGGGGTCGGGGCATACATACCATAAGGTCATTGTAGTACCATGGGAAGCCCGCGAGCAAAAAACTCCAACCTCTTAAAGTTGCCACTTTGCCCTTACTTGGCTTTCTACTAAGCAAGGGCAAAGTGGTAAAAATAAGAGGTGCTCCGAATAGCCCGGGGTCGGGGCATACATACCATAAGGTCATTGTAGTACCATGGGAAGCCCGCGAGCAAAAAACTCCAACCTCTTAAAGTTGCCACTTTGCCCTTACTTGGCATTCTACTAAGCAAGGGCAAAGTGGTAAAAATAAGAGGTGCTCCGAATAGCCCGGGGTCGGGGCATACATACCATAAGGTCATTGTAGTACCATGGGAAGCCCGCGAGCAAAAAACTCCAACCTCTTAAAGTTGCCACTTTGCCCTTACTTGGCATTCTACTAAGCAAGGGCAAAGTGGTAAAAATAAGAGGTGCTCCGAATAGCCCGGGGTCGGGGCATACATACCATAAGGTCATTGTAGTACCATGGGAAGCCCGCGAGCAAAAAACTCCAACCTCTTAACTTTGCCACTTTGCCCTTACTTGGCTTTCTACTAAGCAAGGGCAAAGTGGTAAAAATAAGAGGTGCTCCGAATAGCCCGGGGTCGGGGCATACATACCATAAGGTCATTGTAGTACCATGGGAAGCCCGCGAGCAAAAAACTCCAACCTCTTAAAGTTGCCACTTTGCCCTTACTTGGCATTCTACTAAGCAAGGGCAAAGTGGTAAAAATAAGAGGTGCTCCGAATAGCCCGGGGTCGGGGCATACATACCATAAGGTCATTGTAGTACCATGGGAAGCCCGCGAGCAAAAAACTCCAACCTCTTAAAGTTGCCACTTTGCCCTTACTTGGCATTCTACTAAGCAAGGGCAAAGTGGTAAAAATAAGAGGTGCTCCGAATAGCCCGGGGTCGGGCATACATACCATAAGGTCATTGTAGTACCATGGGAAGCCCGCGAGCAAAAAACTCCAACCTCTTAAAGTTGCCACTTTGCCCTTACTTGGCATTCTACTAAGCAAGGGCAAAGTGGTAAAAATAAGAGGTGCTCCGAATAGCCCGGGGTCGGGGCATACATACCATAAGGTCATTGTAGTACCATGGGAAGCCCGCGAGCAAAAAACTCCAACCTCTTAAAGTTGCCACTTTGCCCTTACTTGGCTTTCAACTAAGCAAGGGCAAAGTGGTAAAAATAAGAGGTGCTCCGAATAGCCCGGGGTCGGGGCATACATACCATAAGGTCATTGTAGTACCATGGGAAGCCCGCGAGCAAAAAACTCCAACCTCTTAAAGTTGCCACTTTGCCCTTACTTGGCATTCTACTAAGCAAGGGCAAAGTGGTAAAAATAAGAGGTGCTCCGAATAGCCCGGGGTCGGGGCATACATACCATAAGGTCATTGTAGTACCATGGGAAGCCCGCGAGCAAAAAACTCCAACCTCTTAAAGTTGCCACTTTGCCCTTACTTGGCATTCTACTAAGCAAGGGCAAAGTGGTAAAAATAAGAGGTGCTCCGAATAGCCCGGGTCAGGGCATACATACCCTAAGGTCATTGTAGTACCATGGGAAGCCCGCGAGCAAAAAACTCCAACCTCTTAAAGTTGCCACTTTGCCCTTACTTGGCTTTCTACTAAGCAAGGGCAAAGTGGTAAAAATAAGAGGTGCTCCGAATAGCCCGGGGTCGGGGCATACATACCATAAGGTCATTGTAGTACCATGGGAAGCCCGCGAGCAAAAAACTCCAACCTCTTAAAGTTGCCACTTTGCCCTTACTTGGCTTTCTACTAAGCAAGGGCAAAGTGGTAAAAATAAGAGGTGCTCCGAATAGCCCGGGGTCGGGGCATACATACCATAAGGTCATTGTAGTACCATGGGAAGCCCGCGAGCAAAAAACTCCAACCTCTTAAAGTTGCCACTTTGCCCTTACTTGGCTTTCTACTAAGCAAGGGCAAAGTGGTAAAAATAAGAGGTGCTCCGAATAGCCCGGGGTCGGGGCATACATACCATAAGGTCATTGTAGTACCATGGGAAGCCCGCGAGCAAAAAACTCCAACCTCTTAAAGTTGCCACTTTGCCCTTACTTGGCATTCTACTAAGCAAGGGCAAAGTGGTAAAAATAAGAGGTGCTCCGAATAGCCCGGGGTCGGAGCATACATACCATAAGGTCATTGTAGTACCATGGGAAGCCCGCGAGCAAAAAACTCCAACCTCTTAAAGTTGCCACTTTGCCCTTACTTGGCTTTCTACTAAGCAAGGGCAAAGTGGTAAAAATAAGAGGTGCTCCGAATAGCCCGGGGTCGGGGCATACATACCATAAGGTCATTGTAGTACCATGGGAAGCCCGCGAGCAAAAAACTCCAACCTCTTAAAGTTGCCACTTTGCCCTTACTTGGCATTCTACTAAGCAAGGGCAAAGTGGTAAAAATAAGAGGTGCTCCGAATAGCCCGGGGTCGGGGCATACATACCCTAAGGTCATTGTAGTACCATGGGAAGCCTGCGAGCAAAAAACTCCAACCTCTTAACTTTGCCACTTTGCCCTTCACTTGGTTTTCTACTAAGCAAGGGCAAAGTGGTAAAAATAAGAGGTGCTCCGAATAGCCCGGGTCGGGGCATACATACCATAAGGTCATTGTAGTACCATGGGAAGCCCGCGAGCAAAAAACTCCAACCTCTTAAAGTTGCCACTTTGCCCTTACTTGGCATTCTACTAAGCAAGGGCAAAGTGGTAAAAATAAGAGGTGCTCCGAATAGCCCGGGGTCGGGGCATACATACCATAAGGTCATTGTAGTACCATGGGAAGCCGCGAGCAAAAAACTCCAACCTCTTAAAGTTGCCACTTTGCCCTTACTTGGCTTCTACTAAGCAAGGGCAAAGTGGTAAAAATAAGAGGTGCTCCGAATAGCCCGGGGTCGGGGCATACATACCATAAGGTCATTGTAGTACCATGGGAAGCCCGCGAGCAAAAAACTCCAACCTCTTAAAGTTGCCACTTTGCCCTTACTTGGCATTCTCTACTAAGCAAGGGCAAAGTGGTAAAAATAAGAGGTGCTCCGAATAGCCCGGGGTCGGGGCATACATACCATAAGGTCATTGTAGTACCATGGGAAGCCCGCGAGCAAAAAACTCCAACCTCTTAAAGTTGCCACTTTGCCCTTACTTGGCATTCTACTAAGCAAGGGCAAAGTGGTAAAAATAAGAGGTGCTCCGAATAGCCCGGGGTCGGGGCATACATACCATAAGGTCATTGTAGTACCATGGGAAGCCCGCGAGCAAAAAACTCCAACCTCTTAAAGTTGCCACTTTGCCCTTACTTGGCATTCTACTAAGCAAGGGCAAAGTGGTAAAAATAAGAGGTGCTCCGAATAGCCCGGGGTCGGGGCATACATACCTAAGGTCATTGTAGTACCATGGGAAGCCCGCGAGCAAAAAACTCCAACCTCTTAAAGTTGCCACTTTGCCCTTACTTGGCATTCTACTAAGCAAGGGCAAAGTGGTAAAAATAAGAGGTGCTCCGAATAGCCCGGGGTCGGAGCATACATACCATAAGGTCATTGTAGTACCATGGGAAGCCCGCGAGCAAAAAACTCCAACCTCTTAAAGTTGCCACTTTGCCCTTACTTGGCATTCTACTAAGCAAGGGCAAAGTGGTAAAAATAAGAGGTGCTCCGAATAGCCCGGGGTCGGGGCATACATACCATAAGGTCATTGTAGTACCATGGGAAGCCCGCGAGCAAAAAACTCCAACCTCTTAACTTTGCCACTTTGCCCTTCACTTGGTTTTCTACTAAGCAAGGGCAAAGTGGTAAAAATAAGAGGTGCTCCGAATAGCCCGGGGTCGGGGCATACATACCATAAGGTCATTGTAGTACCATGGGAAGCCCGCGAGCAAAAAACTCCAACCTCTTAAAGTTGCCACTTTGCCCTTACTTGGCTTTCTACTAAGCAAGGGCAAAGTGGTAAAAATAAGAGGTGCTCCGAATAGCCCGGGGTCGGGGCATACATACCATAAGGTCATTGTAGTACCATGGGAAGCCCGCGAGCAAAAAACTCCAACCTCTTAAAGTTGCCACTTTGCCCTTACTTGGCATTCTACTAAGCAAGGGCAAAGTGGTAAAAATAAGAGGTGCTCCGAATAGCCCGGGGTCGGGGCATACATACCATAAGGTCATTGTAGTACCATGGGAAGCCCGCGAGCAAAAAACTCCAACCTCTTAAAGTTGCCACTTTGCCCTTACTTGGCATTCTACTAAGCAAGGGCAAAGTGGTAAAAATAAGAGGTGCTCCGAATAGCCCGGGGTCGGGGCATACATACCATAAGGTCATTGTAGTACCATGGGAAGCCCGCGAGCAAAAAACTCCAACCTCTTAACTTTGCCACTTTGCCCTCACTTGGTTTTCTACTAAGCAAGGGCAAAGTGGTAAAAATAAGAGGTGCTCCGAATAGCCCGGGGTCGGGGCATACATACCATAAGGTCATTGTAGTACCATGGGAAGCCCGCGAGCAAAAAACTCCAACCTCTTAACTTTGCCACTTTGCCCTTACTTGGCTTTCTACTAAGCAAGGGCAAAGTGGTAAAAATAAGAGGTGCTCCGAATAGCCCGGGGTCGGGGCATACATACCATAAGGTCATTGTAGTACCATGGGAAGCCCGCGAGCAAAAAACTCCAACCTCTTAAAGTTGCCACTTTGCCCTTACTTGGCATTCTACTAAGCAAGGGCAAAGTGGTAAAAATAAGAGGTGCTCCGAATAGCCCGGGGTCGGGGCATACATACCCTAAGGTCATTGTTGTACCATGGGAAGCCCGCGAGCAAAAAACTCCAACCTCTTAAAGTTGCCACTTTGCCCTTACTTGGCATTCTACTAAGCAAGGGCAAAGTGGTAAAAATAAGAGGTGCTCCGAATAGCCCGGGGTCGGGGCATACATACCATAAGGTCATTGTAGTACCATGGGAAGCCCGCGAGCAAAAAACTCCAACCTCTTAAAGTTGCCACTTTGCCCTTACTTGGCATTCTACTAAGCAAGGGCAAAGTGGTAAAAATAAGAGGTGCTCCGAATAGCCCGGGGTCGGGGCATACATACCCTAAGGTCATTGTAGTACCATGGGAAGCCCGCGAGCAAAAAACTCCAACCTCTTAAAGTTGCCACTTTGCCCTTACTTGGCTTTCTACTAAGCAAGGGCAAAGTGGTAAAAATAAGAGGTGCTCCGAATAGCCCGGGGTCGGGGCATACATACCATAAGGTCATTGTAGTACCATGGGAAGCCCGCGAGCAAAAAACTCCAACCTCTTAAAGTTGCCACTTTGCCTTACTTGGCTTTCTACTAAGCAAGGGCAAAGTGGTAAAAATAAGAGGTGCTCCGAATAGCCCGGGGTCGGGGCATACATACCATAAGGTCATTGTAGTACCATGGGAAGCCCGCGAGCAAAAAACTCCAACCTCTTAACTTTGCCACTTTGCCCCACTTGGTTTTCTACTAAGCAAGGGCAAAGTGGTAAAAATAAGAGGTGCTCCGAATAGCCCGGGGTCGGGGCATACATACCATAAGGTCATTGTAGTACCATGGGAAGCCCGCGAGCAAAAAACTCCAACCTCTTAAATTTGCCACTTTGCCCTTACTTGGCTTTCTACTAAGCAAGGGCAAAGTGGTAAAAATAAGAGGTGCTCCGAATAGCCCGGGGTCGGGGCATACATACCATAAGGTCATTGTAGTACCATGGGAAGCCCGCGAGCAAAAAACTCCAACCTCTTAAAGTTGCCACTTTGCCCTTACTTGGCATTCTACTAAGCAAGGGCAAAGTGGTAAAAATAAGAGGTGCTCCGAATAGCCCGGGTCGGGGCATACATACCATAAGGTCATTGTAGTACCATGGGAAGCCCGCGAGCAAAAAACTCCAACCTCTTAACTTGCCACTTTGCCCTTACTTGGCATTCTACTAAGCAAGGGCAAAGTGGTAAAAATAAGAGGTGCTCCGAATAGCCCGGGGTCGGGGCATACATACCATAAGGTCATTGTAGTACCATGGGAAGCCCGCGAGCAAAAAACTCCAACCTCTTAACTTTGCCACTTTGCCCTTACTTGGCTTTCTACTAAGCAAGGGCAAAGTGGTAAAAATAAGAGGTGCTCCGAATAGCCCGGGGTCGGGGCATACATACCATAAGGTCATTGTAGTACCATGGGAAGCCCGCGAGCAAAAAACTCCAACCTCTTAAAGTTGCCACTTTGCCCTTACTTGGCATTCTACTAAGCAAGGGCAAAGTGGTAAAAATAAGAGGTGCTCCGAATAGCCCGGGGTCGGGGCATACATACCATAAGGTCATTGTAGTACCATGGGAAGCCCGCGAGCAAAAAACTCCAACCTCTTAAAGTTGCCACTTTGCCCTTACTTGGCATTCTACTAAGCAAGGGCAAAGTGGTAAAAATAAGAGGTGCTCCGAATAGCCCGGGGTCGGGGCATACATACCATAAGGTCATTGTAGTACCATGGGAAGCCCGCGAGCAAAAAACTCCAACCTCTTAAAGTTGCCACTTTGCCCTTACTTGGCATTCTACTAAGCAAGGGCAAAGTGGTAAAAATAAGAGGTGCTCCGAATAGCCCGGGGTCGGGGCATACATACCATAAGGTCATTGTAGTACCATGGGAAGCCCGCGAGCAAAAAACTCCAACCTCTTAAAGTTGCCACTTTGCCCTTACTTGGCATTCTACTAAGCAAGGGCAAAGTGGTAAAAATAAGAGGTGCTCCGAATAGCCCGGGTCGGGGCATACATACCATAAGGTCATTGTAGTACCATGGGAAGCCCGCGAGCAAAAAACTCCAACCTCTTAAAGTTGCCACTTTGCCCTTACTTGGCATTCTACTAAGCAAGGGCAAAGTGGTAAAAATAAGAGGTGCTCCGAATAGCCCGGGGTCGGGGCATACATACCATAAGGTCATTGTAGTACCATGGGAAGCCCGCGAGCAAAAAACTCCAACCTCTTAAAGTTGCCACTTTGCCCTTACTTGGCATTCTACTAAGCAAGGGCAAAGTGGTAAAAATAAGAGGTGCTCCGAATAGCCCGGGGTCGGGGCATACATACCATAAGGTCATTGTAGTACCATGGGAAGCCTGCGAGCAAAAAACTCCAACCTCTTAACTTTGCCACTTTGCCCACACTTGGTTTCTACTAAGTAAGGGCAAAGTGGTAAAAATAAGAGGTGCTCCGAATAGCCCGGGGTCGGGGCATACATACCCTAAGGTCATTGTAGTACCATGGGAACCCTGCGAGCAAAAAACTCCAACCTCTTAACTTTGCCACTTTGCCCTTCACTTGGTTTTCTACTAAGCAAGGGCAAAGTGGTAAAAATAAGAGGTGCTCCGAATTGCCCGGGTCGGAGCATACATACCATAAGGTCATTGTAGTACCATGGGAAGCCCGCGAGCAAAAAACTCCAACCTCTTAAAGTTGCCACTTTGCCCTTACTTGGCATTCTACTAAGCAAGGGCAAAGTGGTAAAAATAAGAGGTGCTCCGAATAGCCCGGGGTCGGGGCATACATACCCTAAGGTCATTGTTGTACCATGGGAAGCCTGCGAGGAAAAAACTCCAACCTCTTAAAGTTTCCACTTTGCCCTTATGGCTTCTACTAAGCAAGTGGCAAAGTGGTAAAAATAAGAGGTGCTCCGAATAGCCCGGGGTCGGGGCATACATACCATAAGGTCATTGTAGTACCATGGGAAGCCCGCGAGCAAAAAACTCCAACCTCTTAAAGTTGCCACTTTGCCCTTACTTGGCATTCTACTAAGCAAGGGCAAAGTGGTAAAAATAAGAGGTGCTCCGAATAGCCCGGGGTCGGGGCATACATACCCTAAGGTCATTGTAGTACCATGGGAAGCCTGCGAGCAAAAAACTCCAACCTCTTAAAGTTGCCACTTTGCCCTTACTTGGCTTTCTACTAAGCAAGGGCAAAGTGGTAAAAATAAGAGGTGCTCCGAATAGCCCGGGGTCGGAGCATACATACCATAAGGTCATTGTAGTACCATGGGAAGCCCGCGAGCAAAAAACTCCAACCTCTTAAAGTTGCCACTTTGCCCTTACTTGGCATTCTACTAAGCAAGGGCAAAGTGGTAAAAATAAGAGGTGCTCCGAATAGCCCGGGGTCGGGGCATACATACCCTAAGGTCATTGTAGTACCATGGGAAGCCCGCGAGCAAAAAACTCCAACCTCTTAAAGTTGCCACTTTGCCCTCTTGGTTTTCTACTAAGCAAGGGCAAAGTGGTAAAAATAAGAGGTGCTCCGAATTGCCCGGGGTCGGAGCATACATACCATAAGGTCATTGTAGTACCATGGGAAGCCTGCGAGCAAAAAACTCCAACCTCTTAACTTTGCCACTTTGCCTTTACTTGGTTTTCTACTAAGCAAGGGCAAAGTGGTAAAAATAAGAGGTGCTCCGAATTGCCCGGGTCGGAGCATACATACCATAAGGTCATTGTAGTACCATGGGAAGCCCGCGAGCAAAAAACTCCAACCTCTTAAAGTTGCCACTTTGCCCTTACTTGGCATTCTACTAAGCAAGGGCAAAGTGGTAAAAATAAGAGGTGCTCCGAATAGCCCGGGTCGGGGCATACATACCCTAAGGTCATTGTAGTACCATGGGAAGCCTGCGAGCAAAAAACTCCAACCTCTTAACTTTGCCACTTTGCCCTCTTGGCTTTCTACTAAGCAAGGGCAAAGTGGTAAAAATAAGAGGTGCTCCGAATAGCCCGGGGTCGGGGCATACATACCATAAGGTCATTGTAGTACCATGGGAAGCCCGCGAGCAAAAAACTCCAACCTCTTAACTTTGCCACTTTGCCTTCACTTGGTTTTCTACTAAGCAAGGGCAAAGTGGTAAAAATAAGAGGTGCTCCGAATAGCCCGGGTCGGAGCATACATACCATAAGGTCATTGTAGTACCATGGGAAGCCCGCGAGCAAAAATCTCCAACCTCTTAAAGTTGCCACTTTGCCCTTACTTGGCATTCTACTAAGCAAGGGCAAAGTGGTAAAAATAAGAGGTGCTCCGAATTGCCCGGGTCGGGGCATACATACACTAAGGTCATTGTTGTACCATGGGAAGCCCGCGAGCAAAAAACTCCAACCTCTTAAAGTTGCCACTTTGCCCTTACTTGGCATTCTACTAAGCAAGGGCAAAGTGGTAAAAATAAGAGGTGCTCCGAATTGCCCGGGGTCGGAGCATACATACCATAAGGTCATTGTAGTACCATGGGAAGCCCGCGAGAAAAAAACTCCAACCTCTTAACTTTGCCACTTTGCCCACTTGGTTTCTACTAAGTAGAGGGTAAAGTGGTAAAAATAAGAGGCGCTCCGATTAGCCCGGGGTCGGGGCATACATACCCTAAGGTCATTGTAGTACCATGGGAACCCTGCGAGCAAAAAACTCCAACCTCTTAACTTTGCCACTTTGCCTTCACTTGGTTTTCAACTAAGCAAGGGCAAAGTGGTAAAAATAAGAGGTGCTCCGAATAGCCCGGGGTCGGAGCATACATACCATAAGGTCATTGTAGTACCATGGGAAGCCCGCGAGCAAAAAACTCCAACCTCTTAAAGTTGCCACTTTGCCCTTACTTGGCATTCTACTAAGCAAGGGCAAAGTGGTAAAAATAAGAGGTGCTCCGAATAGCCCGGGGTCGAGGCATACATACCCTAAGGTCATTGCTGTACCATGGGAAGCCTGCGAGGAAAAAACTCCAACCTCTTAAAGTTTCCACTTTGCCCTTACTTGGCTTTCTACTAAGCGAGGGCAAAGTGGTAAAAATAAGAGGTGCTCCGAATAGCCCGGGGTCGGGGCATACATACCATAAGGTCATACTAGTACAATGGGAAGCCCGCGAGCAAAAAACTCCAACCTCTTAAAGTTCCCACTTTGCCCTTACTTGGCATTCTACTAAGCAAGGGCAAATTGGTAAAAATAAGAGGTGCACCGAATAGCCCGTGGTCGGGGCATACATACCCTAAGGTCATTGTTGTACCATGGGAAGCCTGCGAGGAAAAAACTCCAACCTCTTAAAGTTGCCACTTTGCCCTTACTTGGCTTTCTACTAAGCGAGGGCAAAGTGGTAAAAATAAGAGGTGCTCCGAATAGCCCGGGGTCGGGCATACATACCCTAAGGTCATTGTAGTACCATGGGAAGCCCGCGAGCAAAAAACTCCAACCTCTTAACTTTGCCACTTTGCCTTCACTTGGTTTTCTACTAAGCAAGGGCAAAGTGGTAAAAATAAGAGGTGCTCCGAATAGCCCGGGTCGGAGCATACATACCATAAGGTCATTGTAGTACCATGGGAAGCCCGCGAGCAAAAAACTCCAACCTCTTAAAGTTGCCACTTTGCCCTTACTTGGCATTCTACTAAGCAAGGGCAAAGTGGTAAAAATAAGAGGTGCTCCGAATAGCCCGGGTCGGGGCATACATACCCTAAGGTCATTGTTGTACCATGGGAAGCCTGCGAGGAAAAAACTCCAACCTCTTAAAGTTGCCACTTTGCCCTTACTTGGCTTTCTACTAAGCGAGGGCAAAGTGGTAAAAATAAGAGGTGCTCCGAATATCCCGGGGTCGGGGCATACATACCATAAGGTCATTGTAGTACCATGGGAAGCCCGCGAGCAAAAAACTCCAACCTCTTAAAGTTGCCACTTTGCCCTTACTTGGCATTCTACTAAGCAAGGGCAAAGTGGTAAAAATAAGAGGTGCTCCGAATTGCCCGGGGTCGGAGCATACATACCATAAGGTCATTGTAGTGCCATGGGAAGCCTGCGAGCAAAAAACTCCAACCTCTTAACTTTGCCACTTTGCCCTTCTCTGGTTTCTACTAAGCAAGGGCAAAGTGGTAAAAATAAGAGGTGCTCCGAATTGCCCGGGGTCGGGCATACATACCATAAGGTCATTGTAGTACCATGGGAAGCCTGCGAGCAAAAAACTCCAACCTCTTAACTTTGCCACTTTGCCTTCACTTGGTTTTCAACTAAGCAAGGGCAAAGTGGTAAAAATAAGAGGTGCTCCGAATAGCCCGGGCTCGGGCATACATACCATAAGGTCATTGTAGTACCATGGGAAGCCCGCGAGCAAAAAACTCCAACCTCTTAAAGTTGCCACTTTGCCCTTACTTGGCATTCTACTAAGCAAGGGCAAAGTGGTAAAAATAAGAGGTGCTCCGAATAGCCCGGGTCGGGGCATACATACCCTAAGGTCATTGTAGTACCATGGAAAGCCCGCGAGCAAAAAACTCCAACCTCTTAAAGTTGCCACTTTGCCCTTACTTGGCTTTCTACTAAGCAGGGCAAAGTGGTAAAAATAAGAGGTGCTCCGAATAGCCCGGGTCGGGGCATACATACCATAAGGTCATTGTAGTACCATGGGAAGCCCGCGAGCAAAAAACTCCAACCTCTTAAAGTTGCCACTTTGCCCTTTCTTGGCATTCTACTAAGCAAGGGCAAAGTGGTAAAAATAGGAGGTGCTCCGAATTGCCCGGGGTCGGGGCATACATACCCTAAGGTCATTGTAGTACCATCGGAAGCCTGCGAGCAAAAAATTCCAACCTCTTAACTTTGCCACTTTGCCTTCTCTTGGTTTTCGACTAAGCAAGGGCAAAGTGGTAAAAATAAGAGGTGCTCCGAATAGCCCGGGGTCGGAGCATACATACCATAAGGTCATTGTAGTACCATGGGAAGCCCGCGAGCAAAAAACTCCAACCTCTTACTTGCCACTTTGCCTTCACTTGGTTTTCAACTAAGCAAGGGCAAAGTGGTAAAAATAAGAGGTGCTCCGAATAGCCCGGGCTCGGAGCATACATACCATGTGGTCATTGTAGTACCATGGGAAGCCCGCGAGCAAAAAACTCCAACCTCTTAAAGTTGCCACTTTGCCCTTACTTGGCATTCTACTAAGCAAGGGCAAAGTGGTAAAAATAAGAGGTGCTCCGAATAGCCCGGGGTCGGGGCATACATACCCTAAGGTCATTGTAGTACCATGGGAAGCTGCGAGCAAAAAACTCCAACCTCTTAAAGTTGCCACTTTGCCCTTACTTGGCTTTCTACTAAGGAGGGCAAAGTGGTAAAAATAAGAGGTGCTCCGAATAGCCCGGGGTCGGGGCATACATACCATAAGGTCATTGTAGTACAATGGGAAGCCCGCGAGCAAAAAACTCCAACCTCTTAAAGTTGCCACTTTGCCCTTACTTGGCATTCTACTAAGCAAGGGCAAAGTGGTAAAATAAGAGGTGCTCCGAATAGCCCGGGTCGGGCATACATACCATAAGGTCATTGTTGTACCATGGGAAGCCCGCGAGCAAAAATCTCCAACCTCTTAAAGTTGCCACTTTGCCCTTACTTGGCATTCTACTAAGCAAGGGCAAAGTGGTAAAAATAAGAGGTGCTCCGAATAGCCCGGGGTCGGGCATACATACCATAAGGTCATTGTAGTACCATGGGAAGCCCGCGAGCAAAAAACTCCAACCTCTTAAAGTTGCCACTTTGCCCTTACTTGGCATTCTACTAAGCAAGGGCAAAGTGGTAAAAATAAGAGGTGCTCCGAATAGCCCGGGTCGGGGCATACATACCATAAGGTCATGTTGTACCATGGGAAGCCCGCGAGCAAAAACTCCAACCTCTTAAAGTTGCCACTTTGCCCTTACTTGGCATTCTACTAAGCAAGGGCAAAGTGGTAAAAATAAGAGGTGCTCCGAATAGCCCGGGGTCGGGGCATACATACCATAAGGTCATTGTAGTACCATGGGAAGCCCGCGAGAAAAAAACTCCAACCTCTTAACTTTGCCACTTTGCCCTTACTTGGTTCTACTAAGCAAGGTAAAGTGGTAAAAATAAGAGGTGCTCCGAATAGCCCGGGTCGGGGCATACATACCCTAAGGTCATTGTAGTACCATGGAAGCCTGCGAGCAAAAAACTCCAACCTCTTAACTTTGCCACTTTGCCTTCACTTGGTTTTCAATAAGCAAAGGGCAAAGTGGTAAAAATAAGAGGTGCTCCGAATAGCCCGGGGTCGG
Organism: Cyclocarya paliurus; assembly: GCA_029856935.1. Classification (NCBI taxonomy): domain Eukaryota; kingdom Viridiplantae; phylum Streptophyta; class Magnoliopsida; order Fagales; family Juglandaceae; genus Cyclocarya; species Cyclocarya paliurus. The sequence goes on from JARVXP010000173.1 coordinate 34,176, forward strand.
AGCATACATACCATAAGGTCATTGTAGTACCATGGGAAGCCCGCGAGCAAAAAACTCCAACCTCTTAAAGTTGCCAATTTGCCCTTACTTGGCATTCTACTAAGCAAGGGCAAAGTGGTAAAAATAAGAGGTGCTCCGAATAGCCCGGGGTCG
>JARVXP010000176.1:2500-5000 GCA_029856935.1 Cyclocarya paliurus
GGCGAAGACTTGTCCCATGCTTTTGGACGATTAAAACCACCCAAATTGGTTTCCTAAATTCATTCCAATACATCTTGGATGTGTTCCAAGCATCACCTACCATTATTGGCATATTTTTGAATTTTCTTGATTTTTCGGTTTTTTTAACTCAAGAAAATTAAATAAAAAAATCCCGATGTCAAAAAATTGTGAGGCTTGCTCCTACTTCAAGATATGATTTATCTAAGCATGCCTGTAAAAAATCTCATCCAAATTCAAAGTATTTCAACAAAAAAGGCCTTTATGTTTCCTCGGAAAATTGATGTTTCCTCCTGCCAATTGGGATTTGGCTCTAAATGCTCTTTAGGGGGGCATGCAAGGCCCCAACATGGGCAGCCAGGAGGGCTTTCCATGCATGGACCACAAAGCTCGGGCCACTCCCGGGGTCAAGGCCAACTTTGGAGGACTTCCCTAAGGGTCTAGTGTATGCCTTAGGAAGATTGCATGAATGGCACGGGTCAATTAGAACATGGCTCACATTTTCCATCTTGACCGTGCCATGGTTCAGCCTTGACAGTCCCTTGACACTGCTGTTGACATGCCTTGACAGCCCCACAAGCCATGCCATGACACTGTCACTGACATGCCATGGCTCGCCCATCAACATGCCCAGCAGCCCACCAGCATGCCCAGCAGGCAGCCCCAACGCCCATCAGCCTGGCCAGCCGCACCAGCAGGCCATCAGCACCACAGGCATGCCATGGCCCCAGCCATGGTGCGCCCAGGACAGCCCCACAGATAGGCCATGGCCCCAGCCATGGCAACCACCTGACAGCACCACAGGCATGCCATGACCCCAGCCATGGTGCGCCCAGGACAGCCCCACAGATAGGCCATGGCCCCAGCCATGGCAACCACCTGACAGCACCACAGACATGCCGCATGCATGCCATGGCCCCAGCCATGACATGCCCTTGACAGCCCATGGTGTGGCTAATGACCGTGCGCAGCCCAGCGCACGGCCAGCATGCACACGCCCATGCGCATGCCCCTGTGTGCGACCCAGCGTGCGCCCCTGCGCCGCGTGGCCCTACGCACGCTCATGCTTGCATCCCTGTGCAAGCCCCAGCGCCGCATGGCCTTGCGTGCGCCCATGCGTGCATGGCAGCACCGCATGCCCATGCGTGCGCCCATGCGTGCACGGCAGCACCGCATGCCCATGCGTGCGCCCCTACGTTGCACACCCATGCGTGCGCCCATGCGTGCGCCCCTGCGCCGCATGCCCACCCGTGCGCCCCTGCGCCCCACGCCCGTGCGCACGCCCATGCTTGCACCCCAGTGCAAGCCCTTGCACCGCGTGGCCCTGCACACGCCCATGCGCCGCACTCCATGCCCCCGCCCAGGCCCCTGCCCGGGCCATGCTAGGCCAGCACCAGCAGCACATGGCCTGGCCATCAGCAAGCCAGGGCCATGTCAAGACAGGCCCAGCACGCACAGGCACGACGCACAGCATGCCAGCAGTGCGCAGCACCAGCCTGCGCGCAGCACAGCACGCGCACGCCCCGCCCGCGCACGCCTGCGTGCCTTAGCCAGCGCACAGCAGGCCAGCATGCACAGCCATGCGTCCTGCCCAGCATGCCCAGCTGCAGGCCAGTGCGCCCATGCATCAGTAGACCAGCAGCCCACATGCAGCCAGACAGCCATGCCAGCCAGGCCACCAGCAGCCCACATGCAGCCAGACAGCCATGCCAGCCAGGCCACCAGCAGCACCAGCGCCCAGACCACATGCATGCCAGCCATGCCAACGCCCAGCCCACACCTGGGCCATGCCAGCCACGCATCAGCAGCCATGCCAGCCACCAGCCTGGCCCATGCCAACGTGCACCACAGCAGCACCATTAGCAGCCAGCCCTTGCCTAGACCATGTCAGCCATGCACCAGTGGGCGGCACCATCAGGCGGCCCACACCCAGCTCATTGCCTAGGCCATGCTAGCCACATGCCAAGCATGCCCATGGCCCATGCCATGGGCTAGCCAAGGCCACCAAGGGCCAACCTAGCCATGGGCCATCAAGGGGCCATCCAAGGCCACATTATCTTATTATCTTTATTTATTTATTTAATTATATTTCAAGGGACCTATTAGGGTTTCCACTTTGTAACTCTATAAATAGGACCCTTAGCCTCTAGTTTAACATCTTTGATCATTTGACATTTTTCCTTGTGGAACGGTTTGGGGGTGTTCTTGAAGAACACTTTTCGGTGCTTAGCATTTGGGCTACTTGGGTGCAATTCGTGAATCCCTAGTAGAGGATCATCACCTTGCAATTCGTGAATAGGTGGTGATTCAATCTATCCTATTTCATCATTGTGCAATTCGTGAATCAATGGTGATTTATCTATCTTTCTTTTGAGTATTGTTATATTCCATTCCATTGTCTATCTTTGTTCTTATGTTTTCCATCTTATTCATCATTATTTTCATGCAAATCAAAGATATCCTAAGTCTCAATCTTAGTATT
>JARVXP010000178.1:0-5000 GCA_029856935.1 Cyclocarya paliurus
AATAGGGAACGTGAGCTGGGTTTAGACCGTCGTGAGACAGGTTAGTTTTACCCTACTGATGACCGTCGTCCCAATGGTAATTCCGCTTAGTACGAGAGGAACCGCGGATCAGATAATTGGTTTTTGCGGCTGTCCGACCGGGCAGTGCCGCGAAGCACCATCTGCTGGATAATAGCTGAACGCCTCTAAGTTAGAATCCATGCCAGAACGGGACGATTTTCTCCAGCACGTCGTACGAGGATACGAATAGGCTTCGGCCCCGGACCTTAGCAGGCCATAACTCCTCTTTCGTTGAAGTCGGAAGAGGTAATTGGCGGATAGCAATTTGACAGCGCGCTGGGATGAATCCTTTGCAGACGACTTAGACGTGTAACCGGGTCGTGTAAGCAGTCGAGTAGCCTTGTTGTTACGAGCTGCTGAGCGTAAGCCCGCGTTACCTAGATTTGTTAATAACACCCCCATCAGTTAGTGGGCCGATTACCGGCCCGCGCCTGGAGGGGAGCCGGATTTGATTAAAAGGCTGGCGCTTCGGGCGTCCGCCTTTCATTTCCTGCTCAACGGGGAAGGCAGGGTCACCCCGGGGCGAGGAGGGAGGTTTGAGGCGGAGGCTTGTGGGGTGGCAGGCTTGAACTGGGCAGGCTGGAGTGGCAGGCTCGGATTTTTGCTCCTCTGGCGGTACGGCAGGGTCACCCCGAGCGAGACTTTTTGCTTGTGCTTGGTGACTCGATTCGTCGGGAGGGCGCTGGATGCCTCTACCGGCGGCGACGACGAGGTCTTCGGGCGGGATACTCTGCGAGGGGCCTCCGTTGGTCCTCCTGAAGCACCCCTCGCGTAGGCGTAGCGATCCGTGGGGGTTCATTTTGGGGCGTTGGGTGGCGGCCAGGGCGTGGGCGGCCTTTGGCGTTGGGTGCGCGGCAGGGTCGCCCCGGGGCGTTGGGTGTTGCGTTGGGTATTCCAGGGCGGCGACGACGAGGTCTGCCGGCCGGATACTTTGCGAGGCGTCCCTGACGTGGTTCCTAAGCACCCATCGCGTCGGCGTCGCGATTGGCAGAGGCTCGTTCCTGGGCGTTGGATGGGCGTTGGGTGCTTGGGCGTTGGGTGTTTTTGGGCGTTGGGTGCGCGGCAGGGTCACCCCCGGGGGGTCAGGTCGACGACGAGGCCACTTTGCGAGACGCTTGATAGCGGGCATGAAGGCCCGTACCGGGAGGACTGTAACGGTACAGTCCGCTGTTAGTATGCTGGGAATACCGGCGGAGTTATTCGCAAGCGTTGGGTGTTTTGGGCGTTGGGTGTTGGGCGTTGGGTGTTTGGCGTTGGGTGTGCGGCAGGGCCGCCCCGGGGTCCAACGCTTGAGGGGGCGTTGGGTCGCCCTCTCGCCGCCTGTTTCGCGCCGCCTGGCCGGCAAACCTCCTCGCCGCCGCCCCGCACCTCGCCGCCGCCCCCTACCTCGCCGCCGCCCGCACCTCGCCGCCGCCGCCCCCAAAGGGGAGGGAATCGGGGCCCCGAGCCGCCGCCCGACCCCAAACACCCCGCCGGGTCCCAACGACCCCCATATGAAGAAGATACCGCGAAGCGGAAGAAAATTTTTGGGCGTTGGGTGTTTGATATTAGGCGTTGGGCGTTTACGGATTTGGGCGTTGGGTGTCTACCGCGGGTTTTGGGCGTTGGGTGGCACGGACCACCTGTTGGGCGTTGGGTGTTGGGCGTTGGAAGCCCCTGGCGATGGCGTTGGGTGGTTTCGAAGGGCCCCAAGAGGCGGCAGCGAGGTGGGAGCCCAAGTACCGCAGCCCGCCTCGATCTAGGCGCCGGCAGGGTCGTCCAGGCCTCGAAAGGTCGGCGGGTGAGGCACCGGTCGCCTGGGATCCGGAAGAGCGTAGCGGATTCGTGAGAGTGAGCGGTCACTGTCCCCGACAACCGACGCCGAGATGGGGTCGGCGACGACAGGGCGGCCTACAGGGGCCGGATCGAGGCGGCGACGACGTGGCCATTATCCCCGGGGCCTAGGGGTGCCGGCGGGACGGTGGGATGGGTGCGGGGGCGACGACGAGGTGGCAGCGGGGGGGTCGACGGCGACAGCGAGGGGTCCGACGGCGACAGCGAGGGTCCCCTAGGGTGCTGGGGTGGAAAGCAGTCGAAAACGACCAAGTCCCCGCCGTGCCGACCAGTTTCGTTGGCAGGGTTGGTGGAGGTTGGAGGACTTTTAGCGTTTGCCATACAAAGTTGGCCGGCGCTTGACCCCCATCTCGGGCGCGAACCGCTGCACACGCCGTTTTGGCGCAAACCAGTTCGGAGGATATATAAGAAGGAAAGGCAAAAGCCTCTAAATTGATTAAGATTGATTAAAACCCAATCAAAGTCGGTTTCGAGACTTTTGTAAAGCTGGTGACGGCACCCGCGACTCCATCAATCCCGATTCAGTTCGAATTGATAGAGCCGGCGGTCCCTACCTAGTCGCCGCCTCCATTCCTCTGATGTGGTCATGCCACCCTCCGAAGATTGTCTTGCCGCCTCTTGAGATCCCGATTCAGTTCGAATCTCATTAGGGGGTTAACGGCTCGGATGGGGGTGGTATGGCAGCGTTAGAGGAGCCTCCAAAGTTGTCTAGCCCCTCGGGGCGTATCTAGGCACCGAGGAGGTTTGGGGGCGGAGTTGATTAGGCTGGGACCACGGGTGCCGCCCTAGCCCCCTGACCTTTCACAAACACAAGTCCCAAATTCGCAAGGACCATTTACAGGGCCTCGAGGAGCCGGATACGCCTTTAGCGCTGTCGCTTCGAGGTCGGTTGTGGGCCGCTGCTGCGGTTTGTCGGAAAGTTGGCGGTACATCTATTCAATTAGCTCTGCCACAGCGATTCGGGAGGCCGCAGTGCCTGAAGACCGGGTGCTCTAACGAGCATCTGGCACTGAGGGAGTCTGTGGGTTGTTGGCCGTTGGCTATCATTACCTAAGACGCAATCGGGGGCATGCCCGCGCACCGGTAACCGTCCTAACCGACGTGACTGGCGGCGGGTAACCTCCTCTTGAGGTAGGCATGCCTTGGTCGGGCGGCATCTTAACGGATGCCCGCCCGTTCCACGGCGGACCTTACCTTGGGGAATCCAGTTATGGCAATCGGATGGCCTGACGGCAAACCAAAGGCTAACGCCTGCGGCGAGTCAAGGCCGGGCGACCTCTCGAGGCGCCCCTACCAATTAACTACTCCGACCCCTTAATTGGGGTTAGGCCCGATCGCTCCGGCGAGAAGGCCGCCGAAGATAGTTACCTGGTTGATTCTGCCAGTAGTCATATGCTTGTCTCAAAGATTAAGCCATGCATGTCTAAGTATAAGCAACTATACGGTGAAACTGCGAATGGCTCATTAAATCAGTTATCGTTTATTTGATAGTACCTTACTACATGGATAACCGTGGTAATTCTAGAGCTAATACATGCTAAAAACCTCGACTTCGGAAGGGGTGTATTTATTAGATAAAAAACCAATGCCCTTCGGGGCTCCTTGGTGAATCATAATAACTTAACGAATCGCATGGCCTTGCGCCGGCGATGGTTCATTCAAATTTCTGCCCTATCAACTTTCGATGGTAGGATAGTGGCCTACCATGGTATCAACGGGTAACGGGGAATTAGGGTTCGACTCCGAGAGGGAGCCTGAGAAACGGCTACCACATCCAAGGAAGGCAGCAGGCGCGCAAATTACCCAATCCCGACACGGGGAGGTAGTGACAATAAATACTGATACAGGGCTCTTTTGGTCTTGTAATTGGAATGAGTACAATTTAAATCCCTTAACGAGGAACAATTGGAGGGCAAGTCTGGTGCCAGCAGCCGCGGTAATTCCAGCTCCAATAGCGTATATTAAAGTTGTTGCAGTTAAAAAGCTCGTAGTTGAACCTTGGGCCTGGCTGGCCGGTCCGCCTCACCGCGTGTACTGGTCCGGCCGGGCCTTTCCTTCTGGGGAACCTCATGCCCTTCACTGGGCGTGTTGGGGAACCAGGACTTTTACTTTGAAAAAATTAGAGTGTTCAAAGCAGGCCTTTGCTCGAATACATTAGCATGGAATAATAGAATAGGACGTGTGGTTCTATTTTGTTGGTTTCTAGGACCGCCGTAATGATTAATAGGGATAGTCGGGGCATCAGTATTCAATCGTCAGAGGTGAAATTCTTGGATTGATTGAAGACTAACTACTGCGAAAGCATTTGCCAAGGATGTTTTCATTAATCAGTGAACGAAAGTTAGGGGATCGAAGACGATCAGATACCGTCGTAGTCTTAACCATAAACTATGCCGACTAGGGATCGGACGGTGTTAGTATTTTGACCCGTTCGGCACCTTACGAGAAATCAAAGTTTTTGGGTTCTGGGGGGAGTATGGTCGCAAGGCTGAAACTTAAAGAAATTGACGGAAGGGCACCACCAGGCGTGGAGCCTGCGGCTTAATTTGACTCAACACGGGAAACTCACCAGGTCCAGACACAATAAGGATTGACAGATTGAGAGCTCTTTCTTGATTTTGTGGGTGGTGGTGCATGGCCGTTCTTAGTTGGTGGAGTGATTTGTCTGCTTAATTGCGATAACGAACGAGACCTTAACCTGCTAAATAGCCAGGCCCGCTTTGGCGGGTCGCCGGCTTCTTAGAGGGACTATCGGCTCAAGCCGATGGAAGTTTGAGGCAATAACAGGTCTGTGATGCCCTTAGATGTTCTGGGCCGCACGCGCGCTACACTGACAGAGCCAACGAGTTCATTTCCTTGTCCGAAAGAATTGGGTAATCTTGTTAAACTCTGTCGTGCTGGGGATAAAGCATTGCAATTATTGCTCTTCAACGAGGAATGCCTAGTAAGCGCATGTCATCAGCATGCGTTGATTACGTCCCTGCCCTTTGTACACACCGCCCGTCGCTACTACCGATTGAATGGCTCGGTGAGGCCTTCGGACTGGCCCAGGGAGGTCGGCAACGACCACCCAGGCCGGAAAGTTGGTCAAACCGGTCATTTAGAGG
>JARVXP010000180.1:0-10017 GCA_029856935.1 Cyclocarya paliurus
CCATGGTACGTGATGGGAACCAAGGTGGGCCTAGTTTTCTAGATCATTTGCAAGTTCCAGATGGACCAATTACAAGATCAAGAGCCAAGAAGATTAAGGAAGCAATGCAAGGATTGGTCCAATCCACTTGGAATGAAGCTAGCAAGAGCCCAACATTCAATATGGGCTTGAAAGAAGGAGAACCAGTTATGATCCATTTGATTCAAGCAGTGGAAGACAAGACATAGAGATAGGCCCTATTGTTATTAGAAGCTTTTAATTTAGTTAAAAGATTTATTTCATTTAGAATAAGTGGGCTAGATGATACTTGGCCCACATATGTCTTATTTATTATGAATTAGGTTTTTGGGAAGGCCTTGTACTTTGGCCAAGGGCTTATTTGGAAAAGTTACATTTTAGAAACTAGGGTTTCAAGAGTTACTGTAGCTCGGCACTGTTCACGTCCGAATCACTGTAGCGCCGTACAGTAGCCGCGGGTACTGTTCATCCGAGGGTAGTTTTGGAAGTAGGGTTTATTTTGGGTTAGGGTTTCAATAGGGTTTTGGTTAAAACACTCATTGTAGCCTCATTTGAGAGATTAGACAATTTTGAATGTTATTTGTGAGTGAGTTTGCTCCTCTTGTTCTTCATTGAACTTTTGAACTTATCAAAGGCAAATCACAACCTTTGTGGCGTTCCTCCTTGTAATCTGGGTTCTTGAGACGGGTTATTCATCGGTCTAGATTTTAATATAATCTAGGTTCTTGAAACGAGTTCTCATCGGGTCTAGATTCTCCATCCATTGACTTGATTTTGGCTTTCTTGGGTGCGTTTTCAAATTGATTGTGGGTTCAAGGGATTCCCTTCCTACGGGTTCATATCATTTGGTATTCAGAGCTCGGTTTCCAATCAGGTCTGATTCTATCTTATTTTTTATTGCATCTTTAATTCTAGGGCTTCATTGTTCTAGGGTTACGAAAAAAAAAAAAAAAAATTGAAACAAAAAGTACGCTGCCAAAATTCTTAGGGTTTTGGGTTTGGCTGAAATTTGCATCTTCTAGGGTTTCAAAATTCTAGGGTTTCTTGCATCTCTAAGTTTGTCAATTGCTTGGAGTGCCGTTCCATTGATTCTCTTCTATTTCGTTGTCAGTTCTTATTTGTTTGAATTCAATTGCTTGATTTTCAATTGAATATTTCTATTTGTGATTGAATTAGAGAAAAGAAAAGAAAAGAAAGGAAAAGAAAAGAAAGGAAAAGAAAAGAAAAGAAAAGAAAGGAAAAAAAAAAAAAAAATCGTCCAGAAAAAAAAAAAAAAAAAAAAAAAAATCGTCCAAAAAAAAAAAAAAAAGGTATTGGAAAGCTGGAATTTTTTTTTCTTGAGCCTTATCATCAAAGAGCTACATACATTATTATAGTTGGTATCTTGTCTTCTAGTTACTCTTTCGTTGCCACAATTTCCTTGATTCTTGTGTCATTTTTATTCCTTCCGTGTTTTTCTTGTTCTTGTTTCTTAGACCTAATTACTAGTTGGGATAAAACGAGGTTGCATTGTCTTGATTGAGTTCAATTAGTTCTTAAAGAACTTGAGTGGGAAAACTCTTGAGGTAAAAGGCAAGAGAGTGTGAGACTATTATCGGGAAAAGCCAATTAGGAGTGAAACACGAGTGGAGTGCCATTGTTTGAGTGTAAACACGTAAGGGAGTGTGTGAGGTTTTCTACTAACATTCTTTTTGTGCAGCACATTACGATGTCTCATCGTAGTGACTCATCACCGAAGGGGATGACAGATAACTCATCCTTTGTGTTGCAAGCCATGCAAAAACAGTTTGAGCGGTTGAATTTTGTGTTGGGTGAAGTTAGGGACAGGATGGATCATCAAGAAGCAGCGATTAGAAATCTACAAGGTGGGAGAGATAGGAGGCGACGTGTGCCTAGGGTTGAAAATGAGTATGAGCATGAAGGAGATGGTGAGGATGAGGAAGATTTAGAATCTGAAGTTGGGTCGGGTAGGCATGGAAGAGTTAGGCGTGAAAGACGACTTGAGGGGAACCTAGGGGGTCGGGATGGTATAGATAGAGACCTTGGGAGCATCAAAATGAAAATACCATCTTTCCATGGTAGAACTGACCCGGAGGTTTATCTAGATTGGGAGAAAAAAATAGAGTTGGTATTTGATTGTCATAATTACTCTGAGGAGAAAAAAGTAAAGTTGGCGGTAATTGAGTTCACTGACTATGCTATTATTTGGTGGGATCAATTAGTAACCAATAGGAGGAGGAATTATGAGAGGCCAGTAGAGACGTGGGGAGAGTTGAAAGCTCTCATGAGACGAAGATTTGTACCTAGCCACTACTATAGGGATCTTTACCAAAAGCTCCAAAATCTTACACAGGGTCTAGGAGTGTGGAGGATTACCATAAGGAGATGGAGGTGGCGATGATACGGGCTAATGTAGAGGAGGACCGGGAGGCCACCATGGCTAGATTTTTGAGTGGTTTGAATAGGGACATAGCCAATGTAATTGAATTGCAACATTATGTGGAGATGGAGGACATGGTTCACATGGCTATGAAGGTGGAGAGGCAGTTAAAGAGAAAAGGGGCAGCAAGGTACACTTCAGTCTCTAGCACTCCTTGGAAATCAAAGTGGGATAAGAATGATGGAGTTGTAGCAAAGAGAAAGACCGAACCACCTAAGGGAAAAATGAGGGAACTAGCAACAAACCCAAGGTAGAATCTCAACCTTCACGGAATAGAGATATTAAATGCTTTAAGTGTTTGGGTTCAGGGCACATTGCTTCTCAATGTCCAAACAGGCGGGTGATGATTATGCGTGACAATGGGGAGGTGATGACTGAGAGTGAGGATGATAGTGATGAGATGCCCGAGTTGGTTGATGCTAGTGATGATGATGGAGTGGTATACCCCGTCACAGGTGAGTCTCTTGTTGCCAGGCGTGCTCTCAATACACACATTAAGGTGGATGATGCAGAGCAACAGAGAGAGAACATTTTCCATACTAGATGCCATGTCAACAATAAGGTATGTAGTTTGATCATTGATGGGGGGAGTTGTACTAATGTGGCTAGCACTACTTTGGTTGAGAAACTGAATCTACCAACTTTAAAACTCTAGACCATACAAATTGCAGTGGTTGAATGATTGTGGAGAGGTTAGGGTGGATAGACAAGTGTTAGTTACTTTTTCAATCGGGAAATATCAGGATAAGGTGCTTTGTGATGTTGTGCCTATGCATGCTGGCCATATTTTGTTGGGGAGGCCGTGGCAGTATGATAGGAGGGTGACACATGATGGGTTCAAGAACATGCACATCTTTGTAATGGAGGGCAAAACAATCAAGCTTGCTCCTTTAACTCCAAGTCAGGTCTATGAGGACCAATTGAAACTGAAAAGTGAGGTTGCTCAAAAAAGAAAGAGTGAAAATGAGAGTGATCAAAAAAGAAAGAGTGAAAATGAGAGTGATCAAAAAAGAAAGAGTGAAAAAGAGATTGAGCAAAAAAGAAAGAGTGAGAGTGAAAATGAGCACAAAAGAAAGAGTGAAAAAGAAAGTCGAGAGGTGGTTGGGAGTAAAGAAAAAAGAGTGGAGCCACGAGAGAAAAAAGAAAGAGAGTCTGCTGAGAGAAAAGGAAAGACAAAAGTGAGTTTCTATGCAAGAGAGAGTGAGGTTAAGAGGGCTTTCTTCGCAGATCGCCCTATGATTTTTCTTGTCTATAAAGAATCTTATCTTAATGTTGATGAAACTAACCAGTCTCTTCCTAGTTTGGCTGTTTCTATGTTGCAGGAGTTTGAGGATGTATTCCCAGAGGAGATGCCTAATGAGTTGCCACCCATTAGAGGCATTGAGCACCAGATTGATTTTGTGCCCGGAGCTGCTATTCCAAACCGACCAGCCTATAGGAGTAATCCAGAGGAGACAAAGGAGCTTCAGAGGCAAGTTGAGGATTTGATGAGCAAGGGGTACGTGAGGGAGAGCATGAGCCCATGTGCAGTACCAGTGCTACTAGTGCCAAAGAAGGATGGGACGTGGAGGATGTGCGTTGATTGCAGGGCGGTCAACAATATCACGGTAAAGTATCGCCATCCCATTCCTAGATTAGATGATATGCTTGATGAATTGCATGGCTCATGTATTTTCAGTAAAATTGATCTTAAAAGTGGGTACCATCAAATTAGAATGAAAGAGGGTGATGAATGGAAAACGGCTTTTAAGACTAAGTATGGGCTTTATGAATGGTTGGTTATGCCATTTGGACTTACAAATGCGCCCAGTACTTTCATGAGATTAATGAACCATGTCTTACGTGCGTTCATAGGAAAGTTTGTGGTTGTGTACTTTGATGATATCCTAGTGTACAGCAAGGACTTAAATGAACATATTGAGCATTTGAGATACGTGTTTGATGTGTTAAGATGTGAAAAGTTGTATGCTAATTTCAAGAAATGTACCTTTTGCATGGAAAAAGTTGTTTTTTCTTGGTTTTGTTAGCACAAAAGGTATTGAGGTGGATGAAGAGAAAGTCAAGGCCATCAAGGAGTGGCCAACGCCAAAAAGCATCACTGAGGTAAGAAGCTTCCATGGCTTAGCTAGCTTTTATCGGCGTTTTGTTAAAGACTTTAGCACCATTGCTGCACCACTCACTGAAGTAATTAAAAAGAATGTTGGGTTTCATTGGGGGGTTGATCAAGAGAATGCTTTTACCACTATTAAAGAAAGGTTGTGCTCTGCACCTGTGTTAGCATTACCTGATTTTAACAAAGCTTTTGAGATTGAATGTGATGCCTCAGGAATAGGGATTGGAGCCGTTTTGATGCAAGATAGGCGGCCCATAGCATTTTTCAGTGAGAAGCTAAGTGGGGCGTCCCTGAAGTACCCTACTTATGACAAAGAGCTTTATGCTCTAGTTCGTGCATTAGAGACTTGGCAGCATTATCTATGGCCTAGGGAATTTGTGATCCACACCGATCATGAATCGTTGAAGCATCTCAAGGGTCAAGGTAAGTTGAATAAAAGGCATGCTAGATGGATGGAATACATTGAGACCTTTCCATATGTCATCCGTTACAAGCAAGGTAAGGAAAACATTGTTGCTGATGCTTTATCCCGAAGGTATGTACTTCTTACTTCTATGAGTGCTAAAATGCTTGGGTTTGAATATGTGAAAGACATGTATGTTGATGATACTGACTTTTCTGAGGTGTATAAGGCATGTGATAAGGCGGCATTCGGTAAGTTTTACAAACATGATGGTTATTTGTTTAAGGAAAGCAATTTTGTGTGCCAAATTGTTCTATGCGTGAGTTGTTGGTGCGTGAGGCACATGGTGGAGGATTAATGGGACACTTTGGTGTCAAGAAGACTTTAGATATTTTGCATGAACATTTCTTTTGGCCTAAGATGAAGAGAGATGTCAACCGCATTTGTGGCAGGTGCATTACATGTAGAAAGGCCAAATCTAAGGTTATGCCACATGGGTTGTATACACCCTTACCTGTTCCTAGTGAGCCATGGGTAGACATATCTATGGACTTTGTTTTGGGGCTGCCTAGGACAAAAAGGGGTAGAGATTCTATTTTTGTGGTTGTGGATAGATTTAGTAAGATGGCCCATTTCATTCCATGCCATAAAACAGATGATGCCACAAACATAGCTGACTTGTTTTTCAGGGAGATAGTGCGACTCCATGGTGTACCTAGGAGTATTGTTTCTGATAGAGATGTTAAATTCCTTAGCTACTTTTGGAAGGTGTTGTGGGGGAAATTGGGTACTAAGCTCTTATTTTCACAACTTGTCATCCGCAGACTGATGGTCAGACTGAAGTAGTTAATAGGACTTTAACTCAGCTTTTACGCACTGTTGTTCAAAAGAATTTAAAAACTTGGGAGGATTGTTTGCCATTTATAGAGTTTGCATATAATAGGGCCATGCATACTACTACTTCATATTCTCCTTTTGAAATTGTTTATGGTTTTAATCCACTTACTCCTTTAGATTTGACGCCTTTACCTGTTGATGGCAGGAGTAGTTTGGATGGACAAAAGAAGGCAGAGATGGTAAAGTCACTTCATGAGAGGGTACGGCTTCAAATTGCCCAAAAGAATGAAAGAGTTGCTTCCCAAGCTAATAAAGGGCGAAGGCGTGTCATCTTTGAACCAGGAGATTGGGTTTGGGTTCACATGCGCAAAGAAAGATTCCCCGCCCATAGAAGGACCAAGCTGCATCCTCGAGGAGATGGACCTTTCCAAATTCTTGAGAAAATTAATGACAATGCATATAAAGTGGACCTTCCAGGTGAGTATAATGTTTCAGCTACGTTCAATGTTTCTGATCTTTCTCCTTTTAGAGGAGAGGGGGAATGATGGGAACCAAGGTGGGCCTAGTTTTCTAGATCATTTGCAAGTTCCAGATGGACCAATTACAAGATCAAGAGCCAAGAAGATTAAGGAAGCAATGCAAGGATTGGTCCAATCCACTTGGAATGAAGCTAGCAAGAGCCCAACATTCAATATGGGCTTGAAAGAAGGAGAACCAGTTATGATCCATTTGATTCAAGCAGTGGAAGACAAGACATAGAGATAGGCCCTATTGTTATTAGAAGCTTTTAATTTAGTTAAAAGATTTATTTCATTTAGAATAAGTGGGCTAGATGATACTTGGCCCACATATGTCTTATTTATTATGAATTAGGGTTTTTGTGAAGGCCTTGTACTTTGGCCAAGGGCTTATTTGGAAAAGTTACATTTTAGAAACTAGGGTTTCAAGAGTTACTGTAGCTCGACACTGTTCACGTCCGAATCACTGTAGCGCCGTACAGTAGCCGCGGGTACTGTTTATCCGAGGGTACTTTTGGAAGTAGGGTTTATTTTGGGTTAGGGTTTCAATAGGGTTTTGGTTAAAACACTCATTGTAGCCTCATTTGAGAGATTAGACAATTTTGAATGTTATTTGTGAGTGAGTTTGCTCCTCTTGTTCTTCATTGAACTTTTGAACTTATCAAAGGCAAATCACAACCTTTGTGGCGTTCCTCCTTGTAATCTGGGTTCTTGAGACGGGTTATTCATCGGGTCTAGATTTTAATATAATCTAGGTTCTTGAAACGAGTTCTCATCGGGTCTAGATTCTCCATCCATTGACTTGATTTTGGCTTTCTTGGTGCGTTTTCAAATTGATTGTGGGTTCAAGGGATTCCTTCCTACGGGTTCATATCAGTACGACAATGACCTTGTGGAATGTATGCCCCGACTCCCGATCAATTCGGAGCACCTCTATATATTACCACTTTACCCATGCTTGTTACAAAGCCCAGTGAGGCAAAGTGGGCAAAATAAGAGGTTGGAGTTTTTTGCTCTCGGGCTTCCCATGGTACTACAATGACCTTGTGGAATGTATGCCCCGACCCCGGTCAATTCGGAGCACCCCTTATTTTTACCACTTTACCCATGCTTATTACAAAGCCAAGTGAGGGAAAGTGGGCAAGTTAAGAGGTTGGAGTTATTTGCTCGCGGGCTTCCATTGGTACTACAATGACCTTGTGGAATGTGTGCCCCGACCCCGGTCAATTCGTGCACCTCTTATATTTACCACTTTACCCATGCTTGTTACAAAGCCCAGTGAGGCAAAGTGGGCTAAATAAGAGGTTGGAGTTTTTTGCTCTCGGGCTTCCCACGGTACTACAATGACGTTGTGGTTTGTATGCCTGGACCCCGGTCATTTCGGAGCATCGCTTATTTTTACCACCTTACGCATGCTTATTACAAAGCTAAGTGAGCGCAAAGTGGAAAAGTTAAGAGGTCGGAGTTTTTTGCTCGCGGGCTTCCCATGGTACGACAATGACCTTGTGGAATGTATGCCCCGACTCCGATCAATTCGGAGCACCTTTATATTTACCACTTACCCATGCTTATTACAAAGCCCAGTGAGGCAAAGTGGGCAAATAAGAGGTTGGAGTTTTTTGCTCTCGAGCTTCCCATGGTACTACAATGACTTGTGGAATGTATGCCCCGACCCCGGTCAATTCGGACCACCCCTTATTTTTACCACTTTACCCATGCTTATTACAAAGCCCAGTGAGGCAAGGTCGATAAGTTAAGAGGTTGGAGTTATTTGCTCGCGGGCTTCCCATGGTACTACAATGACCTTGTGGAATGTATGCCCCGACCCCGGTCAATTCGGAGCACCCCTTATTTTTACCACTTTACCCATGCTTATTACAAAGCCCAGTGAGGCAAAGTCGACAAGTTAAGAGGTTGGAGTTTTTTTGCTCGCGAGATTCCCAGGGTACTACAATGACTTTGTCGAATGGATGCCCCGACCCCGGTCAATTTGTAGCACCTCTTATTTTTACCACTTTACCCATGCTTATTACAAAGCCAAGTGAGGGAAGGTGGGCAAGTTAAGAGGTTGGAGTTTTTTGCTCGCATGCTTCCCATGGTACGACAATGAACTTGTGGAATGTATGCCCCGACTCCGATCAATTCGGAGCACCTCTTATATTTACCACTTTACCCATGCTTGTTACAAAGCCCAGTGAGGCAAAGTGGGCAAAATAAGAGGTTGGAGTTTTTTGCTCTCGGGCTTCCCATGGTACTACAATGACCTTGTGGAATGTATGCCCCGACCTCGGTCAATTCGGACCACCCCTTATTTTTACCACTTTACCCATGCTTATTACAAAGCCCAGTGAGCCAAGGTCGATAAGTTAAGGGGTTGGAGTTATTTGCTCGCGGGCTTCCCATGGTACTACAATGACCTTGTGGAATGTATGCCCCGACCCCGGTCAATTCGGAGCACCCCTTATTTTTACCACTTTACCCATGCTTATTACAAAGCCAAGTGAGGGAAAGTGGACAAGTTAAGAGGTTGGAGTTTTTTGCTCGCGGGCTTCCCACTGTACTACAATGAACTTGTGGAATGTATGCCCCGACCCCGGTCTATTCGGAGCACCCCTTATTTTTACCACTTTACCCATGCTTATTAGAAAGCCCAGTGAGGCAAAGTCGACAAGTTAAGAGGTTGAAGTTTTTTGCTCACGAGATTCCCAAGGTAGTACAATGACCTTGTGGAAAGGATGCCCCCGACCCGGCGGTCAATTTGTAGCACCTCTTATTTTTACCACTTTACCCATGCTTGTTACAAAGCCAAGTGAGGAAAAGTGGGCAAGTTAAGAGGTTGATGTTTTTTGCTCGTGGGCTTCCCATGGTACGACAATGACCTTGTGGAATGTATGCCCCGACTCCGATCAATTCGGAGCACCTCTTATATTTACCACTTTACCCATGCTTGTTACAAAGCCCACTGAGGCAAAGTGGGCAAAATAAGAGGTTGGAGTTTTTTTGCTCCGTCGCTTCCCACGGTACTACAATGACCTTGTGGTTTGTATGCCTGGACCCCGGTCATTTCGGAGCATCGCTTATTTTTACCACTTTACCCATGCTTATTACAAAGCTTAGTGAGCGCAAAGTGGAAAAGTTAAGAGGTCGGAGTTTTTTGCTCGCGAGCTTCCCATGGTACTACAATGACCTTGTGGAATGTATGCCCCGATCCCGGTCAATTCGGAGCACCCCTTATTTTTACCACTTTACCCATGCTTGTTACAAAGCCCAGTGAGGCAAAGTGGGCAAGTTAAGAGGTTGGAGTTTTTTGCTCGCGGGATTCCCATGGTACTACAATGAACTTCTGGAATGTATGCCCCCACCCCGGTCAATTCGGAGCACCCCTTATTTTTACCACTTTGCCCATGCTTATTACAAAGCCAAGTGAGGGCAAAGTGGGAAAGTTAAGAAGTTGGAGATTTTTGCTCTCGGGCTTCCCACGGTACTACAATGACCTTGTGGTATGTATGCCCGGACCCCGGTCATTTCGGAGCATCTCTTATTTTTACCACTTTACTCATGCTTATTACAAAGCCAAGTGATTGAAAGTGGGAAAGTTAAGAGGTTGGATTTTTTTGCTCGCGGGCTTCCCATGGTACTACAATGACCTTGTGTAATGTATGCCCCCACCCCGGTCAATTCGGAGCAC
>JARVXP010000184.1:0-15551 GCA_029856935.1 Cyclocarya paliurus
TGAGGAAAAAACTCCATCCTCTTAACTATGCCACTTTGCCCTCACTTGGTTTTGTAATAAGCAAGGGTAAAGTGGTAATATAAGGGGTGCTCTGAATTTACCGGGGTCGGGGCATGCAGTCCAGAAGGTCATTGTATTACCATGGGAAGTCCCCGAGCAAAAAACTCCAACCTCTTAACTCTCCCACTTTGCCCTCACTAGGTTTTGTAATAAGCATGGGTAATGTGGTAAAAATAAGGGTGCTCTGAATTGACCGGGGTCGGGGCATACATTCCACAAAGTCATTGTAGTACTATGGGACGCCTGTGAGCAAAATACTCCATCCTCTTAACTATGCCACTTTGCCCTCACTTGGTTTTGTAACAAGCAAGGGTAAAGTGGTAAAAATAAGGGGTGCTCTGAATTTACCGGGGTCGGGGCATGCAGTCCAGAAGGTCATTGTAGTACCATGGGAAGCCCCCGAGAAAAAAACTCCAACCTTTTAACTCTCCCACTTTGCCCTCACTAAGTTTTGTAATAAGCATGGGTAATGTGGTAAAAATAAGGGGTGCTCCGATTTGACCGGGGTCGGGGCATACATTCCACAAGGTCATTATAGTACTATGGGATGCCCGCGAGGAAAAAACACCAACCTCTTATCTATGCCACTTTTCCCTCACTTGGTTTTGTAATAAGCATGGGTAAAGTTGTAAAAATAAGGGGTGCTCCGAATTGACCGGGGTCGGGGCATACAATCCACAAGGTCATTGTAGTACTATGGGACGCCCGCGAGGAAAAAACTCCATCCTCTTAACTATGCCACTTTGGCCACACTCGGATTTGTAATAAGCAAGCGTAAAGTGTTCAAAATAAGGGGTGCTCCGAATTGATAGGGGTCGGGGCATACAATCCACAAGGTCATTGTAGTGCTATGGGACGCCTGCGAGCAAAAACTCCATCGTCTTAACTATACCACTTTGCCCTCACTTGGTTTTGTAATAAGCAAGGGTAAAGTGGTAAAAATAAGGGGTGCTCCGAATTGACCAGGGTCGGGGCATACCTTCCACAAGGTCATTGTAGTACTATGGGACGCCTGTGAGCAAAAAACTCCGTCCTCTTAACTATGCCACTTTGCCCTCACTTGGTTTTGTAATAAGCAAGGGTAAAGTGGTAAAAATAAGGGGTGCTCTGAATTTACCGGGGTCGGGGCATGCAGTCCAGAAGGTCATTGTAGTACCATGGGAAGTCCCTGAGCAAAAAACTCCAACCTCTTAACTCTCCCACTTTGCCCTCACTAGGTTTTGTAATAAGCATGGGTAATGTGGTAAAAATAAGGGGTGCTCCGATTTGACCGGGGTCGGGGCATACATTCCACAAGGTCATTGTAGTACTATGGGATGCCCGCGAGGAAAAAACACCAACCTCTTATCTATGCCACTTTGCCCTCACTTGGTTTTGTAATAAGCATGGGTAAAGTTGTAAAAATAAGGGGTGCTCCGAATTGACCGGGGTCGGGGCATACAATCCACAAGGTCATTGTAGTACTATGGGATGCCCGCGAGGAAAAAACTCCATCCTCTTAACTATGCCACTTTGGCCTCACTTGGTTTTGTAATAAGCAAGGGTGAAGTTGTAAAAATAAGGGGTGCTCCGAATTGACCGGAGTCGGAGCATACAATCCACAAGGTCATTGTAGTACCATGGGACGCCCGCGGGCAAAAAACTCTATCCTCTTAACTATGGCACTTTGGCCACACTCGGTTTTGTAATAAGCAAGCATAAAGTGGTAAAAATAAGGGGTGCTCCGAATTGACTGGGGTCGGGGCATGCAATCCACAAGGTCATTGTAATACTATGGGACGCCCGTGAGCAAAAAACTTCATCCTCCTAACTATGCCACTTTGACCTCACTTGGTTTTGTAATAAGCAAGGGTAAAGTGGTAAAAATAAGGGGTGCTCTGAATTGACCTGGGTCGGGGCATACAGTCCACAACGTCATTGTAGTACCATGGGAAGCCCCCGAGCAAAACACTCCAACCTCTTAACTCTCCCACTTTGCCCTCACTTCGTTTTCTAATAAGCATGGGTAAAGTGGTAAAAAGAAGGGGCGCTCCGAATTGACCGGGGTCGAGGCATACATTCCACATGGTCATTGTAGTACTATGGGAAGCCCGCGAGGAAAAAACTCCAACCTCTTAACTCTCCCACTTTGCCCTCACTTGGTTTTGTAATAAGCAAGGGTAAAGTGGTAAAAATAAGGGGTGCTACAAATTGACCGGGGTCGGGGCATACAGTCCACAAGGTCATTGGAGTACCATGGGACGCCCGCGAACAAAAAACTCCATCCTCTTAACTATGCCACTTTGGCCACACTCGGTTTTGTAATAAGCAAGCGTAAAGTGGTAAAAATAAGGGGTGCTCCGAATTGACCGGGGTCGGGGCATACATTCCACAAGGTCATTGTAGTACAATGGGAAGCCCACGAGCAAAACACTCCAACCTCTTAACTCTCCCACTTTGCCCTCACTTGGTTTTGTAATATGCATGGGTAAAGTGGTAAAAATAAGGGGTGCTCCGATTGGACCGGGGTCGGGCATACATTCAACAAGGTCATTGTAGTACTATGGGATGCCCGCGAGGAAAAAACTTCAACCTCTTAACTCTCCCACTTTGCCCTCACTTGGTTTTGTAATAAGCAAGGGTAAAGTTGTAAAAATAAGGGGTGCTCCAAATTGACCGGGGTCGGGGCATACAGTCCACAAGGTCATTGTAGTACCATGGGTAGCCCCCGAGCAAAAAAATCTTACCTCTTAACTCTCCCACTTTGCCCTCACTTGGTTTTGTAATAAGCATGGGTAAAGTGGAAAAAATAAGGGGTGCTTTGAATTGATCGGGGTCGGGGCATACAATCTATATGGTCATTGTAGTACTATGGGACGCCCGCGAGCAAAAAACTCCATCCTCTTAACTATGCAACTTTGCCCCCACTTGGCTTTTTTACTAAGCATGAGTAAAGTGGTAAAAATAAGAGGTGCTCCGAATTGACCAAGGTCAGGGCATACATTCCACAAGGTGAATGTAGTACTATGGGACGCCCGCGGGCAAAAAACTCCATCCTCTTAACTATGCCACTTTGCCCTCAGTTGGTTTTGAAATAAGCATGGGCAAAATGGTAAAAAATAAGGGGTGCTCCAAATTGACCGGGGTCGGGCATACATTCCACAAGGCCATTGTAGTACCATGGGAAGCCTGTGAGCAAAAAACTCGAACCTCTTAACTTTCCAACTTTGCCCTTACTTGGCTATTTACTAAGCTTCGGCAAAGTGCTAAAAATAAGGGATGCTCCGAATTGACCGGGGTCGGGGCATACATTCCACAAGGTCTTTGTAGTACCATGGGAAGCCCGCGAGCAAAAAACTCCATCCTCTTAACTTTGCCACTTTGGGCACACTATGCTTTCTACAATGCATTAGCAATGTCGTAAAAATAAGGGGCACCCCGAATTGACAGGTGTCGGACCATACATTCCACAAGGTCATTGTAGTACCATGGGAAGCCCCCAAGCAAAAAACTCCATCCTTTTAACTTTGCCACTTTGCCCACACTATGCTTTCTACTATGCATTGGCAAAGTGGTAAAAATAAGGGGGGCCCCGAGTTGACCGGGGTCGGGGCATAAATTCCGCAATGTTATTGTAGTACCATTGGAAGTCCGCGAGCAAAAAACTCCATCCTCTTTACTTTGCCACTTTGCCCACACTGTGCTTTTTACTATGCATTAGGAAAGTGGTAAAAAGAAGGGGTGCCCCGAATTGACAGGGGTCGGGGTATACATTCCACAATGTCCTTGTTGTACCATGGGAAGCCCACGAGCAAAAAATTCCAACCTTTTAACTTTCCCACTTTGCCCTCATTTTGCTTTGTAATAAGCATGGGTAAAGTGTTAAAAATAAGGGGTGCTCTGAATTGACCGGGGTCAGGGCATACATTACACAAGGTCATTGTAGTACCATGGCAAGCCCGCGAGCAAAAAACTCCAACCTCTTAACTTTCCCACTTTGCCCTCACTTTGCTTTTTACGAAGCATGGGCAAAGTGGTAAAAATAAGGGGTGCTCCGAATTGACCGGGGTCGGGCATACATTCCACAAGGCCATTGTTGTACCATCGGAAGCCCGCGAGCAAAAAACTCCATCCTCCTAACTTTGCCACTTTGCCCACACTATGCTTTCTACTATGCATTAGCAAATTGGTAAAAATAAGGGGTGCCCCGAATTGACCGGGGTCGGGGCATACATTCCACAAGGTCCTTGTTGTACCATCGGAAGCCCGCGAGCAAAAAACTCCATCCTCTTAACTTTGCCACTTTCCCACACTATGCTTTCTACTATGCATTAGCAAAGTGGTAAAAATAAGGTGTGCCCCGAATTGACCGGGGTCAGGGCATACATTCCACAAGGTCATTGAAGTACCATGGGAAATCCCCGGGCAAAAAACTCCAACCTCTTAACTTTCCCACCTCTCCCTCACTTGGCTTTTTACTAAGCATGGGCAAAGTGGTAAAAATAAGGGGTGCTCCCAATTGACCGGAGTCGGGGCATACATTCCACAAGCTCATTGTAGTACCATGGGAAGCCCGCGAGCAAAAAACTCCAACCTCTTAACTATCCCACTTTGCCCTCACTTGGCTTTTTACTAAGCATGGGCAAAGTGGTAGAAATAAGGGGTGCTCCGAATTGACCGGCGTCGGAGCATACATTCCAAAGGTCCTTGTAGTACCATGGGAAGCCCACGAGCAAAAAAATCCATCCTCTTAACTTTGCCACTTTGCCCAATCTATGCTATCTACTAAGCATGGGCAAAGTGGCAGAAATAAGAGGTCTCCGAATTGACCGGGGTCAGGCATACTTTCCACGAGGTCCTTGTAGTATCATGTGAAGCCCACAAGCAAAAAACTCGAACCTCTTAACTTTGGCACTTTGCCTACACTATGCTTTCTACTATGCATTGGAGAAGTGGTAAAAATAAGGGGTGATCCGAATTGACCGGGGTTGGGGCATTCATTCCACAAGGTCATTGTAGTACCATGGGAAGCCCGCGAGGAAAAAACTCCAACCTCTTAACTCTCCCACTTTGCCCTCACTTGGTTTTGTAATAAGCATGGGTAAAGTGGTAAAAATAAGGGGTGCTCCGAATTGACCAGGGTCGGGGCATACATTCCACAAGGTCATGTAGTACCATGGGAAGCCCGCGAGGAAAAAACTACAACCTCTTAACCTTCGCAATTTGCCCTCACTTGGTTTTGTAATAAGCATGGGTAAAGTGGTAAAAATAAGGGGTGCTCCGAATTGACCAGGGTCGGGGCATACATTCTACAAAGTCATGTAGTACCATGGGAAGCCCGCGAGGAAAAAACTACAACCTCTTAACTTTGGCACTTTTCCCACACTAGGCATTGGCAAAGTGGTAAAAATAAGGGGTGCTCCGAATTGACCGGGGTCGCGGCATACACTCCACAAGGTCATTGTAGTACCATGGGAAGGCCTCAAGCAAAAAACTCCAACCTCTTAACTTTCCCACTTTGCCCTCACTTGGCTTTTTTCTAAGCATGGGCAAAGTGGTAAAAATAAGGGGTGCTCCGAATTGACCGGGGTTGGGGCATACATTCCACAAGGTCCTTGTAGTACCATGGGAAGCCTGCGAGCAAAAAACTTCATCCTCTTAACTTTGCCACTTTCCCCACACAATGTTTTCTACTAAGCATTGGCAAAGTGGTAAAAATAAGGGGTGCTCCGAATTAACAGAGGTCGCGGCATACATTCCCCATGGTCATTGTAGTACCATGGGAAGGCCGCAAGCAAAAAACTCGAACCTCTTAACTCTCGCACTTTGCCTTCATTATGCTTTCTACTAGGCATTGGCAAAGTGGTAAAAATAAGGGGTGCTCCGAATTGACAGGGGTCACGGCATACACAAGGTCATTGTAGTGCCATGGGAAGGCCGCAAGCACAAAACTCCAACCTCTTAACTCTCCCACTTTGCCCTCACTTGGTTTCGTAACAAGCATGGGTAAAGTGGTAAAAATAAGGGGTGCTCCGAATTGACCGGGGTCGGGGCATACATTCCATATGGTCATTGTGGTACCATGGGAAACCCGCGAGCAAAAAACTCGAACCTCTTAAGTCTCCCAGTTTGCCCTCACTTGGTTTTGTAATAAGCATGGGTAAAGTGGTAAAAATAAGGGGTGCTCCGAATTGACCGACGTCGGGGCATATATTCCGCAAGGTCATTGTAGTACCATCGGAAGCCCGCGAGCAAAAAACACCAACCTCTTAACTTTCCCACTTTGCCCTCACTTGGCTTTTTACTAAGCATGGGCAAAGTGCTAAAAATAAGGGGTGCTCCGAATTGACCGGGGTCGGGGCATACATTCCACAAGGTCCTTGTAGTACCATGGGAAGCCCGCGAGCAAAAAACTCCATGCTCTTAACTTTGCCACTTTGCCCACACAATGTTTTCTACTAAGCATTGGCAAAGTGGTAAAAATAAGGGGTGCTCCGAATTCACCTGGGTCGGGGCATATATTCCACAAGGTCATTGTAGTACCATGGGAAGCCCGCGAGGAAAAAACTCCAACCTCTTAACTTTTCCACTTTGCCTCATTTTTCTTTGTAATAAGCAAGGATAAAGTAGTAAAAATAAGAGGTGCTCCGAATTGACTGGGGACGGGGCATACATTCCACAAGGTCATTGTTGTACCATGGGAAGCACCCGAGCAAAAAACTCCATCCTTTTAACTTTGCCACTTTGCCCACACTATGCTTTCTACTATGCATTGGCAAAGTGGTAAAAATAAGGGGGGCCCCGAATTGACCGGGGTCGGGGCATAAGCTCCACAAGGTTATTGTAGTACCATGGGAAGCCAGCGAGCAAAAAACTTCATCCTCTTAACTTTGCCACTTTGCCCACACTGTGCTTTCTACTATGCATTAGCAAAGAGGTAAAAATAAGGGGTGCCCCGAATTGACCGGGGACGGGGCATACATTCCAGAAGGTCATTGTAGTACCATGGGATGGCCGCAAGCAAAAAACTCCAACCTCTTAACTCTCCCACTTTCCCCTCACTTGGTTTTGTAATTAGCATGGGTAAAGTGTTAAAAATACGGGGTGTTCCGAATTGACCGGTGTCGGGGCATACATTCCACAAGGTCATTGTAGTACCATGGGAAGCCCACAAGTAAAAAACTCCAACCCATTAACTTTCCCACTTTGCCCTCATTTTGCTTTGTAGTAAGCAAGGGTAAAGTGGTAAAAATAAGTGGTGCTCCGAATTGACAGGGTTCGGGGCATACATACCACAAGGTCATTGTAGTACCATGGGAAACCTGCGAGCAAAAAACTCCATCCTCTTAACTTTGCCACTTTGCGCACACTATGCTTTCTACTAAGCATTGGCAAAGTGGTCAAAATAAGGGGTGCTCCGAATTGACCGGTGTCGGGGCATACATTCCACAAGGTCATTCTAGTACCACGCGAAGGCCGCAAGCAAAAAACTCGAACCTCTTAACTTTCCCACTTTGCCCTCACTTGGCTTTTTACTAAGAATGGGCAAAGTGGTAAAAATAAGGGGTCTCCAAATTGACCGGGGTCGGGCCATACATTCCACAAGGTCATTGTAGTACCATGGGAAGCCCGCGAGCAAAAAACTCCAATCTCTTAACTTTTCCACTTTGCCCTCACTTGGCTTTTTACTAAGCCTGGGCAAAGTGGTAAAAGTAAGGGTTGCTCCGAATTGACCGGGGTCGGGGCATACATTCCACAAGGTCATTCTAGTACCATGTTTAACCCGCGGTTAAAAAACTTCATCCTCTTAACTTTGCCCTCATTTTGCTTTCTAATAAGCATGGGTGAAGTGGTATAAATAAGAGGGGCCACGAATTGATTGGGGTCGGGGAATACATACCACAATGTCAATGTAGTACCATGGGAAGCCCGCGAGCAAAAAACTCCAACCTCTTAACTTTCCAACTTTGCCCTCACTTGGCTTTTTACTAAGCATGGCCAAGGTGGTAAAAATAAGGGGTGCTCCAAATTGACCGGGGTCGGGGCATAAATTCCACAAGGTTATTGTAGTACCATGGGAAGCCCGCGAGCAAAATACTCCAACCTCTTAACTTGCCTACTTTGCCCACACATTGCTTTCTACTAAGCATTGGCAAAGTGGTAAAAATAAGGAGTGCTCCGAATTCACCGGGGTCGGCGCATACGTTCCACATGGTCGTTGTAGTACCATGGGAAGCCCGCGAATAAAAAATTCCAACCTCTTAACTTTCCCATTTTGCATCATTTTGCTTTGTAATAAGCAAGGGAAAATGGAAAAAATAAGAGGTGCTCCGAATTGACTGGGGTTGGGGCATACATTCCACAAGGTCATTGTAGTACCATGGGAAGCCCCAGAGAAAAAAACTCCATCCCTTTAACTTTACCACTTTTCCCACACTATGCTTTCTACTATGCATTGGCAAAGTGGTAAAAATAAGGGGGGCCCCGAACTTACCGGGGTAGGGGCATAAATTCCACATGGTTGTTGTAGTATCATGGGAAGCCTGCGAGCAAAAAACTCCATGCTCTTAACTTTGCCACTTTGCCCACACTATGTTTTCTACTACACATTAGCAAAGTGGTAAAAATAAGGGCTGCCCCGAGTTGACCGGGGTCGGGGCATACATTCCACAAGGTCCTTGTAGTACAATGGGAAACTCGCGAGCAAAAAACTCCATCCTCTTAACTTTGCCACTTTGCCCACACTGCTTTCTACAAAGCATTGGAAAATTGGTTAAAATAAGGGGTGCTCCGAATTGACCAGGGTCGGGGCATACATTCTACAAGGTCATTGTAGTACCATGGGAAGCCCGGTGGTAAAAAACTCCAACCTCTTAACTTTCCCACTTTGCCTCATTTTGCTATGTAATAAGCATGGGTAAAGTGTTAAAAATAAGGGGTGCTCCGAATTGACCTGGGTCGGGGCATACATTCCACAAGGTCATTGTAGTACCATGGGAAGCCCCCGAGCAAAAAACTCCAACCTCTTAACTTTCCCACTTTGCCCTCACTTGGCTTTTTACTAAGCATGGGCAAAGTGGTAAAAATAAGGGGTGCTCCGAATTGACCGGGGTCGGGGCATACATTCCACAAGGTCATTGTTGTACAATGGGAAGACCACGAGCAACAAACTGCAATCTCTTAACTTTCCCACTTTGCCCTCACCTGGTTTTGTAATAAGCATGGGTAAAGTGATAAAAATAAGGGGTTCTCCAAATTGACCTGGGTCGGGGCATACATTCCACAACGTCATTGTAGTACCGTGGGAAGCCTGCGAGGAAAAAACTCCACCCTCTTAACTTTGCCACTTTGCCCACACTATGCTTTCTACTAAGCATGGGCAAAGTGGTAAAAATAAGGGGTGCTCCGAATTGACCGGGGTCGGGGCATACATTCCACAAGGTCATTGTAGTATCATGGGAAGGCCGCAAGCAAAAAACTCCAACCTCTTAACTCTCCCACTTTGCCCACACTATGCTTTCTACTAAGCATTAGCAAAGTGGTAAAAATAACGGGGTGCTCCGAATTGACCGGGGTCGGGGCATACATTCCACAAGGTCATTGTAGTGCCATGGGAAGCCCGTGAGCAAAAAACTCCAACCTCTTAACTTTCCCACTTTGCCCTCAGTTGGCTTTTTACTAAGCATGGGCAAAGTGGTAAAAATTAGGGGTGCGCCGAATTGACCAGGGTCGGGGCATACATTCCACAAGGTTCTTGTAGTCCCATGGGAAGCCCACGAGCAAAAAACTCCATCCTCTTAACTTTGCCACTTTGCCCACGCTATACTTTCTACTATGCATTAGCGAATTGGTAAAAATAAGGGGTGCCCCGAATTGACCGGGGTCGGGGCATACATTCCACAAGGTCATTGTAGTAGCATGGGATGCCCGCGAGCAAAAAACTCCAACCTCTTAACTCTCCCACTTTGCCCACACTATGCTTTCTACTAAGCATTGGCAAAGTGGTAAAAATAACGGGGTGCTCCGAATTGACCGGGGTCGGGGCATACATTCCACAAGGTCATTGTAGTGCCATGGGAAGCTCGTGAGCAAAAAACTCCAACCTCTTAACTTTCCCACTTTGCCCTCAGTTGGCTTTTTACTAAGCATGGGCAAAGTGGTAAAAATTAGGGGTGCTCCGAATTGACCAGGGTCGGGGCATACATTCCACTAGGTCATTGTAGTTCCATGGGAAGCCCGCGGGCAAAAGACTCCAACCTCTTAACTCTCCCACTTTGCCCACACTATGCTTTGTACTAAGCATTGGCAAAGTGCTAAAAATAACGGGGTGATCCGAATTGACAGGGGTCGGGGCATACATTCCACAAGGTCATTGTAGTACCATGGGAAACCTGCGAGCAAAAAACTCCAACCTCTTAACACTCCCACTTTGCCCTCACTTAGTTTTGTAATAAGCAATGGCAAAGTGGTAAAAATAAGGGTTGCTCCGAATTAACCGGGGTCGAGGCATACATTCCACAAGGTCATTTTAGTACCATGGGAAGCCCGCGAGTAAAAAACTCGAACCTCTTAACTTTCCCACTTTTCCCTCATTTTGCTTTGTAATAAGCATGGGTAAAGTGGTAAAAATAAGGGGTGCTCCGAATTGACCGGGTTCGGGGCATACATTCCACTAGGTCATTTTAGTACCATGGGAAGCCCGCGAGTAAAAAACTCGAACCCCTTATCTTTCCCACTTTGCCCAACTATGCTTTCTACTAAGCAAGTTCAAGGTGGAAAAAATAAGAGGTGCTCAGAATTGACCGGGGTCGGGGCATACATACCACAAGGACAATATAGTACCATCGAAAGCCCGCGAGTAAAAAACTCCAACCTCTTAACTTTCCTTTTTGCCCTCACTTCGCTCTATAATAAGCATGGGTAATGTGGTAAAAAATAAAACTCTGAATTGACTGGGGTCGGGGTATACAAACCACAAGGTCATTCTTGTACCATGGGAGGCCCACGAGCAAAAAACTCCAACCTCTTAAGTTTGCCACTTTGCCCTCACGATGCTTTCTACTAAGCAAGTTCAAAGTGGTAAAAATAAGAAGTGGTCAGAATTGACCGGAGTCGGGGCATACATTCCACAAGATCATTGTAGTACCATGGGAAGCCCGCGACCAAAAACTCCAACCTCTTAACGTTCCCACTTTGCCCTCACTTTGCTTTGTAAGAAGCATGGGCAAAGTGGTAAAAATAAGAGGTGCTTCGAACTGACCGGGGTCGGGGCAAACATACCACAAGGTCATTTTTATTCCATGGGAAGCCCGCGCACAAAAAACTCCATCCTCTTAAGTGTGCCACTTTGCCCACACTATGCTTTCAATTAAGCAAGTTCAAAGTGGTAAAAATAAGAGGTGGTCGGAATTCACCGGAGTCGTTGCATACATTCCACAAGGTCATTGTTGTACCATGGGAAGCCCGCGAGCAAAAAACTCCAACCTCTTAAGTTTCCCACTTTGCCCAAACTATGCTTTCTACTCAACATGGGCAAAGTGGTAAAAATAGGGGGTGCTCCGAATGGACCGGGGTCGGGGCATACATACCACAAGGTTATTGTTGTACAATGGGAAGACCACGAGCAACAAACTGCAATCTCTTAACTTTCCCACTTTGCCCTCACCTGGTTTTGTAATAAGCATGGGTAAAGTGATAAAAATAAGGGGTTCTCCAAATTGACCTGGGTCGGGGCATACATTCCACAACGTCATTGTAGTACCGTGGGAAGCCCGCGAGGAAAAAACTCCATCCTCTTAACTTTGTCACTTTGCCCACACTATGCTTTCTACTAAGCATGGGCAAAGTGGTAAAAATAAGGGGTGCTCCGAATTGACCGGGGTCGGGGCATACATTCCACAAGGTCATTGTAGTACCATGGGAAGCCCGCGAGCAAAAAATTCCAACCTCTTAACTTTCCCACTTTGCCCTCACTTGGCTTTTTACTAAGCATGGGCAAAGTGGTAAAAAAAAGGGGTGCTCCGAATTGACAGGGGTCGGGGCATACATTCCACAAGGTCCTTGTAGTACCATGGGAAACCCGCGAGCAAAAAACTCCATCCTCTTAACTTTGCCACTTTGCCCACACTATGCTTTCTACTAAGCATTGGCAAATTGGTAAAAATAAGGGGTGCTCCGAATTGACCAAGGTCGGGGCATACATTCCACAAGGTCATTGTAGTACCATGGGAAGCCCGGTGGTAAAAAACTCCAACCTCTTAACTTTCCCACTTTGCCTCATTTTGGTATGTAATAAGCAAGGGGAAAGCGGTAAAAATAAGAGGTGCTCTGAATTGACTGGGGTCGGGGCATACATTCCAAAAGGTCATTGTAGTACCATGGGAAGCCCCCAAGCAAAAAACTCCAACCTCTTAAC
Organism: Cyclocarya paliurus; assembly: GCA_029856935.1. NCBI lineage: Eukaryota > Viridiplantae > Streptophyta > Magnoliopsida > Fagales > Juglandaceae > Cyclocarya > Cyclocarya paliurus. Next base: position 12,455 of record JARVXP010000184.1, read on the forward strand.
TTTGCCACTTTGCCCACACTATGCTTTCTACTAAGCATGGGCAAAGTGGTAAAAATAAGGGGTGCTCCGCATTGACCGGGACCGGGGCAGACATTCCACAAGGTCCTTGTAGCACCATGGGAAACCCACGAGCAAAAAACTCCAACCTCTTAACTCTCCCACTTTGCCCTCACTTGGCTTTTTACTAAGCATGGGCAAAGTGGTAAAAATAAGGGCTGCTCTGAATTGACCGGGGTCGGGGCATACATTCCAGAAGGTCATTGTAGTACCATGAGAAGCCCCCGAGCAAAAAACTCCAACCTCTTAACTTTGCCACTTTGCCCACACTATACTTTCTACTAAGCATGTCAAAGTGGTAAAAATAAGGGGTGCTCCGAATTGACCAGGGTCGAGGCATAAATTCCACAAGGTTATTGTAGTACCATGGGAAGCCCACGAGCAAAATACTCCAACCTCTTAACTTTCCTACTTTGCCCACACTTTGCTTTCTACTAAGCATTGGCAAAGTGGTAAAAATAATGGGTGCTCCGAATTGACCGGGGTCGGCGCATACATCCCACATGGTCGTTGTAGTACCATGGGAAGCCCGCGAGTAAAAAACTCCAACCTCTTAACTTTCCCACTTTGCATCATTTAGCTTTGTAATAAGCAAGGGGAAAGTGGAAAAAATAAGAGGTGCTCCGAATTGACTGGGGTTGGGGCATACATTCCACAAGTCATTGTAGTACCATGGGAAGCCCCAGAGAAAAAAACTCCATCCCTTTAAGTTTGCCACTTTTCCCACACTATGCTTTCTACTACGCATTGGTAAAGTGGTAAAAATAAGGGGGGCCCCGAACTTACCGGGGTAGGGGCATAGATTCCACATGGTTGTTGTAGTACCATGGGAAGCCTGCGAGCAAACAACTCCATGCTGTTAACTTTGCCACTTTGCCCACTCTATGTTTTCTACTATGCATTAGCGAATTGGTGAAAATAAGGGGTGCCCCGAATTGACCGGGGTCGGGGCATACATTCCAAAAGGTCATTGTAGTACCATGGGATGCCCGCGAGCAAAAAACTCCAACCTTTTAACTTTCCCACTTTGCCCTCACTTGGCCTTTACTAAGCATGGGCAAAGTGGTAAAAATAAGGGTTGCTCCGAATTGACCGGGGTCGGGGCATACATTTCACAAGGTCATTGTAGTACCATGGGAAGCCCACGACTAAAAAACTCCAACCTCTTAACTTTCCCACTTTGTCTCATTTTGCTTTGTAATAAGCAAGGGGAAAGTGGTAAAAATAAGGGGTTCTCCGAATTGATCGAGGTCGGGGCATGCATTCCACAAGGTCATTGTAGTTCCATGGGAAGCCCGCGGGCAAAAGACTCGAACCCCTTAACTCTCCCACTTTGCCTCACTTGGTTTTGTAATAAGCATGGGTAAAGTGGTAAAAATCAGGGGTGCTCCGAAATGACCGGGGTCGGGGCATACATACCACAAGGTCATTGTAGTACCAAGGGAAGGCCGCAAGCAAAAAACTCCAACCTCTTAACTCTCCCACTTTGCCCACACTATGCTTTGTACTAAGCATTGGCAAAGTGGTAAAAATAACGGGGTGCTCCGAATTGACCAGGGTCGGGGCATACATTCCATAAGGTCATTGTAGTGCCTTGGGAAGCCCGTGAGCAAAAAACTCCAACCTCTTAACTTTCCCACTTTGCCCTGAGTTGGCTTTTTACTAAGCATGGGCAAAGTGGTAAAAATTAGGGGTGCTCCGAATTGACCAGGGTCGGGGTATACATTCCACAAGGTTTTGTAGTCCCATGGGAAGCCCACGAGCAAAAAACTCCATCCTCTTAACTTTGACACATTGCCCACACAACACTTTCTACTATGCATTAGCGAATTGGTAAAAATAAGGAGTGCCCTGAATTGACCGGGGTCGGGGCATACATTCCACAAGGTCATTGTAGTACCATGGGATGCCCGCGAGCAAAAAACTCCAACCTTTTAACTTTCCCACTTTGCCCTCACTTGGCTTTTTACTAAGCATGGGCAAAGTGGTAAAAATAAGGGGTGCTCCGAATTGACCGGGGTCGGGGCATACATACCACAAGGACATTATAGTACCATCGAAAGCCCGCGAGCAAAAAACTCCAACCTCTTAACTTTCCCACCTTGCCATCACTTGGCTCTATAATAAGCATGGGTAATGTGGTAAAAAATAAGACTCTGAATTGACTTTGCCCTCACGATGCTTTCTACTAAGCAAGTTCAAAGTGGTAAAAATAAGAGGTGGTCAGAATTGACCGGAGTCGGGGCATACATTCCACAAGATCATTGTAGTACGATGGGAAGCCCGCGACCAAAAACTCCAACCTCTTAACTTTCCCACTTTGCCCTCACTTTGCTTTGTAAGAAGCATGAGCAAAGTGGTAAAAATAAGAGGTGCTCCGAACTGACCGGGGTCGGGGCAAACATACCACAAGGTCATTTTTATTCCATGGGAAGCCCGCGCGCAAAAAACTCCATCCGCTTAAGTGTGCCACTTTGCCCACACTATGCTTTCTATTAAGCAAGTTCAAAGTGGTAAAAATAAGAGGTGCTCGGAATTCATCGGAGTCGGTGCATACATTCCACAAGGTCATTGTTGTACCATGGGAAGCCCGCGAGCAAAAAACTCCAACCTCTTAAGTTTCCCACTTTGCCCAAACTATGCTTTCTACTCAACATGGGCAAAGTGGTAGAAATAGGGGGTGCTCCGAATGGACCGGGGTCGGGGCATACATACCACAAGGTCATTGTTGTACAATGGGAAGACCACGAGCAACAAACTGCAATCTCTTAACCTTCCCACTTTGCCCTCACCTGGTTTTGTAATAAGCAAGGGTAAAGTGATAAAAATAAGGGGTTCTCCGAATTGACCTGGGTCGGGGCATACATTCCACAACGTCATTGTAGTACCATGGGAAGCCCGCGAGGAAAAAACTCCATCCTCTTAACTTTGCCACTTTGCCCACACTATGCTTTCTACTAAGCATGGGCAAAGTGGTAAAAATAAGGGGTGCTCCGAATTGACCTGGGTCGGGGCATAGATTCCACAAGGTCATTGTAGT
>JARVXP010000185.1:15000-17500 GCA_029856935.1 Cyclocarya paliurus
CCCCCCCCCCCCCCCCCCCCCCCCCCCCCCCCCCCCCCCCCCCCCCCCCCCCCCCCCCCCCCCCCCCACCCCCCCCCCCCCCCCCCCCCCCCCCCCCCCCCCCCCCCCCACCCCCCCCCCCCCCCCCCCCCCCCCCCCCCCCCCCCCCCCCCCCCCCCCCCCCCCCCCCCCCCCCCCCCCCCCCCCCCCCCCCACCCCCCCCCCCCCCCCCCCCCCCCCCCCCCCCCCCCCCCCCCCCCCCCCCCCCCCCCCCCCCCCCCCCCCCCCCCCCCCCCCCCCCCCCCCCCCCCCCCCCCCCCCCCCCCCCCCCCCCCCCCCCCCCCCCCCCCCCCCCCCCCCCCCCCCCCCCCCCCCCCCCCCCCCCCCCCCCCCCCCCCCCCCCCCCCCCCCCCCCCCCCCCCCCCCCCCCCCCCCCCCCCCCCCCCCCCCCCCCCCCCCCCCCCCCCACCCCCCCCCCCCCCCCCCCCCCCCCCCCCCCCCCCCACCCCCCCCCCCCCCCCCCCCCCCCCCCCCCCCCCCCCCCCCCCCCCCCCCCCCCCCCCCCCCCCCCCCCCCCCCCCCCCCCCCCCCCCCCCCCCCCCCCCCCCCCCCACCCCCCCCCCCCCACCCCCCCCCCCCCCCCCCCCCCCCCCCCCCCCCCCCCCCCCCCCCCCCCCCCCCCCCCCCCCCCCCCCCCCCCCCCCCCCCCCCCCCCCCCCCCCCCCCCCCCCCCCCCCCCCCCCCCCCCCCCCCCCACCCCCCCCCCCCCCCCCCCCCCCCCCACCCCCCCCCCCCCCCCCCCCCCCCCCCCCCCCCCCCCCCCCCCCCCCCCCCCCCCCCCCCCCCCCCCCCCCCCCCCCCCCCCCCCCCCCCCCACCCCCCCCCCCCCCCCCCCCCCCCCCCCCCCCCCCCCCCCCCCCCCCCCCCCCCACCCCCCCCCCCCCCCCCCCCCCCCCCCCCCCCCCCCCCCCCCCCCCCCACCCCCCCCCCCCCCCCCCCCCCCCCCCCCCCCCCCCCCCCCCCCCCCCCCCCCCCCCCCCCCCCCCCCCCCCCCCCCCCCCCCCCCCCCCCCCCCCCCCCCCCCCCCCCCCCCACCCCCCCCCCCCCCCCCCCCCCCCCCCCCCCCCCCCACCCCCCCCCCCCCCCCCCCCCCCCCCCCCCACCCCCCCCCCCCCCCCCCACCCCCCCCCCCCCCCCCCCCCCCCCCCCCCCCCCCCCCCCCCCCCCCCCCCCCCCCCCCCCCCCCCCCCCCCCCCCCCCCCCCCCCCCCCCCCCCCCCCCCCCCCCCCCCCCCCCCCCCCCCCCCCCCCCCCCCCCCCCCCCCCCCCCACCCCCCCCCCCCCCCCCCCCCCCCCCCCCCCCCCCCCCCCCCCCCCCCCCCCCCCCCCCCCCCCCCCCCCCCCCCCCCCCCCCCCCCCCCCCCCCCCCCCCCCCCCCCCCCCCCCCCCCACCCCCCCCCCCCCCCCCCCCCCCCCCCCCCCCCCCCCCCCCCCCCCCCCCCCCCCCCCCCCCCCCCCCCCCCCCCCCCCCCCCCCCCCCCCCCCCCCCCCCCCCCCCCCCCCCCACCCCCCCCCCCCCCCCCCCCACCCCCCCCCCCCCCCCCCCCCCCCCCCCCCCCCCCCCCCCCCCCCCCCCCCCCCCCCCCCCCCCCCCCCCCCCCCCCCCCCCCCCCCCCCCCCCCCTCCCCCCCCCCCCCCCCCCCCCCCCCCCCCCCCCCCCCCCCCCCCCCCCCCCCCCCCCCCCCCCCCCCCCCCCCCCCCCCCCCCCCCCCCCCCCCCCCCCCCCCCCCCCCCCCCCACCCCCCCCCCCCCCCCCCCCCCCCCCCCCCCCCCCCCCCCCCCCCCCCCCCCCCCCCCCCCCCCCCCCCCCCCCCCCCCCCCCCCCCCCCCCCCCCCCCCCCCCCCCCCCCCCCCCCCCCCCCCCCCCCCCCCCCCACCCCCCCCCCCCCCCCCCCCCCCCCCCCCCCCCCCCCCCCCCCCCCCCCCCCCCCCCCCCCCCCCCCCACCCCCCCCCCCCCCCCCCCCCCCCACCCCCCCCCCCCCCCCCCCCCCCCCCCCCCCCCCCCCCCCCCCCACCCCCCCCCCCCCCCCCCCCCCCCCCCCCCCCCCCCCCCCCCCCCCCCCCCCCCCCCCCCCCCCCCCCCCCCCCCCCCCCCCCCCCCCCCCCCCCCCCCCCCCCCCCCCCCCCCCCCCCCCCCCCCCCCCCCCCCCCCCCCCCCCCCCCCCCCCCCCCACCCCCCCCCCCCCCCCCCCCCCCCCCCCCCCCCCCCCCCACCCCCCCCCCCCCCCCCCCCCCCCCCCCCCCCCCCCCCCCCCCCCCCCCACCCCCCCCCCCCCCCCCCCCCCCCCCCCCCCCCCCCCCCCCCCCCCCCCCCCCCCCCCCCCCCCCCCCCCCCCCCCCACCCCCCCCCCCCCCCCCCCCCCCCCCCCCCCCCCCCCCCCCCCCCCCCCACCCCCCCCCCCCCCCCCCCCCCCCCCCCCCCCCCCCCCCCCCCCCCCCCCCCCCCCCCCCCCCCCCCCCC
>JARVXP010000185.1:30000-88815 GCA_029856935.1 Cyclocarya paliurus
CCACCCCCCCCCCCCCCCCCCCCCCCCCCCCCCCCCCCCCCCCCCCCCCCCCCCCCCCCCCCCCCCCCCCCCCCCCCCCCCCCCCCCCCCCCCCCCCCCCCCCCCCCCCCCCCCCCCCCCCCCCCCCCCCCCCCCCCCCCCACCCCCCCCCCCCCCCCCCCCCCCCCCCCCCCCCCCCCCCCCCCCCCCCCCCCCCCCCCCCCCCCCCCCCCCCCCCTCCCCCCCCCCCCCCCCCCCCCCCCCCCCCCCCCCCCCCCCCCCCCCCCCCCCCCCCCCCCCCCCCCCCCCCCCCCCCCCCCCCCCCCCCCCCCCCCCCCCCCCCCCCCCCCCCCCCCCCCCCCCCCCCCCCCCCCCCCCCCCCCCCCCCCCCCCCCCCCCCCCCCCCCCCCCCCCCCCCCCCCCCCCCCCCCCCCCCCCCCCCCCCCCCCCCCCCCCCCCCCCCCCCCCCCCCCCCCCCCCCCCCCCCCCCCCCCCCCCCCCCCCCCCCCCCCCCCCCCCCCCCCCCCCCCCCCCCCCCCCCCCCCCCCCCCCCCCCCCCCCACCCCCCCCCCCCCCCCCCCCCCCCCCCCCCCCCCCCCCCCCCCCCCCCCCCCCCCCCCCCCCCCCCCCCCCCCCCCCCCCCCCCCCCCCCCCCCCCCCCCCCCCCCCCCCCCCCCCCCCCCCCCCCCCCCCCCCCCCCCCCCCCCCCCCCCCCCCCCCCCCCCCCCCCACCCCCCCCCCCCCCCCACCCCCCCCCCCCCCCCCCCCCCCCCCCCCCCCCCCCCCCCACCCCCCCCCCCCCCCCCCCCCCCCCCCCCCCCCCCCCCCCCCCCCCCCCCCCCCCCCCCCCCCCCCCCCCCCCCCCCCCCCCCCCCCCCCCCCCCCCCCCCCCCCCCCCCCCCCCCCCCCCCCCCCCCCCCCCCCCCCCCCCCCCCCCCCCCCCCCCCCCCCCCCCCCCCCCCCCCCCCCACCCCCCCCCCCCCCCCCCCCCCCCCCCCCCCCCCCACCCCCCCCCCCCCCCCCCCCCCCCCCCCCCCCCCCCCCCCCCCCCCCCCCCCCCCCCCCCCCCCCCCCCCCCCCCCCCCCCCCCCCCCCCCCCCCCCCCCCCCCCCCCCCCCCCCCCCCCCCCCCCCCCCCCCCCCCCCCCCCCCCCCCCCCCCCCCCCCCCCCCCCCCCCCCCCCCCCCCCCCCCCCCCCCCCCCCCCCCACCCCCCCCCCCCCCCCCCCCCCCCCCCCCCCCCCCCCCCCCCCCCCCCCCCCCCCCCCCCCCCCCCCCCCCCCCCCCCACCCCCCCCCCCCCCCCCCCCCCCCCCCCCCCCCCCCCCCCCCCCCCCCCCCCCCCCCCCCCCCCCCCACCCCCCCCCCCCCCCCCCCCCCCCCACCCCCCCCCCCCCCCCCCCCCCCCCCCCCCCCCCCCCCCCCCCCCCCCCCCCCCCCCCCCCCCCCCCCCCCCCCCCCCCCCCCCCCCCCCCCCCCCCCCCCCCCCCCCCCCCCCCCCCCCCCCCCCCCCCCCCCCCCCCCCCCCCCCCCCCCCCCCCCCCCCCCCCCCCCCCCCCCCCCCCCCCCCCCCCCCCCCCCCCCCCCCCCCCCCCCCCCCCCCCCCCCCCCCCCCCCCCCCCCCCCCCCCCCCCCCCCCCCCCCCCCCCCCCCCCCCCCCCCCCCCCCCCCCCCCCCCCCCCCCCCCCCCCCCCCCCCCCCCCCCCCCCCCCCCCCCCCCCCCCCCCCCCCCCCCCCCCCCCCCCCCCCCCCCCCCCCCCCCCCCCCCCCCCCCCCCCCCCCCCCCCCCCCCCCCCCCCCCCCCCCCTCCCCCCCCCCCACCCCCCCCCCCCCCCCCCCCCCCCCCCCCCCCCCCCCCCCCCCCCCCCCCCCCCCCCCCCCCCCCCCCCCCCCCCCCCCCCCCCCCCCCCCCCCCCCCCCCCCCCCCCCCCCCCCACCCCCCCCCCCCCCCCCCCCCCCCCCCCCCCCCCCCCCCCCCCCCCCCCCCCCCCCCCCCCCCCCCCCCCCCCCCCCCCCCCCCCCCCCCCCCCCCCCCCCCCCCCCCCCCCCCCCCCCCCCCCCCCCCCCCCCCCCCCCCCCCCCCCCCCCCCCCCCCCCCCCCCCCCCCCCCCCCCCCCCACCCCCCCCCCCCCCCCCCCCCCCCCACCCCCCCCCCCCCCCCCCCCCCCCCCCCCCCCCCCCCCCCCCCCCCCCCCCCCCCCCCCCCCCCCCCCCCCCCCCCCCCCCCCCCCCCCCCCCCCCCCCCCCCCCCCCCCCCCCCCCCCCCCCCCCCCCCCCCCCCCCCCCCCCCCCCCCCCCCCCCCCCCCCCCCCCCCCCCCCCCCCCCCCCCCCCCCCCCCCCCCCCCCCCCCCCCCCCCCCCCCCCCCCCACCCCCCCCCCCCCCCCCCCCCCCCCCCCCCCCCCCCCCCCCCCCCCCCCCCCCCCCCCCCCCCCCCCCCCCCCCACCCCCCCCCCCCCCCCCCCCCCCCCCCCCCCCCCCCCCCCCCCCCCCCCCCCCCCCCCCCCCCCCCCCCCACCCCCCCCCCCCCCCCCCCCCCCCCCCCCCCCCCCCCCCCCCCCCCCCCCCCCCCCCCCCCCCCCCCCCCCCCCCCCCCCCCCCCCCCCCCCCCCCCCCCCCCCCCCCCCCCCCCCCCCCCCCCCCCCCCCCCCCCCCCCCCCCCCCACCCCCCCCCCCCCCCCCCCCCCCCCCCCCCCCCCCCCCCCCCCCCCCCCCCCCCCCCCCCCCCCCCCCCCCCCCCCCCCCCCCCCCCCCCCCCCCCCCCCCCCCCCCCCCCCCCCCCCCCCCCCCCCCCCCCCCCCCCCCCCCCCCCCCCCCCCCCCCCCCCCCCCCCCCCCCCCCCCCCCCCCCCCCCCCTCCCCCCCCCCCCCCCCCCCCCCCCCCCCCCCCCCCCCCCCCCCCCCCCCCCCCCCCCCCCCCCCCCCCCCCCCCCCCCCCCCCCCCCCCCCCCCCCCCCCCCCCCCCCCCCCCCCCCCCCCCCCCCCCCCCCCCCCCCCCCCCCCCCCCCCCCCCCCCCCCCCCCCCCCCCCCCCCCCCCCCCCCCCCCCCCCCCCCCCCCCCCCCCCCCCCCCCCCCCCCCCCCCCCCCCCCCCCCCCCCCCCCCCCCCCCCCCCCCCCCCCCCCCCCCCCCCCCCCCCCCCCCCCCCCCCCCCCCCCCCCCCCCCCCCCCCCCCCCCCCCCCCCCCCCACCCCCCCCCCCCCCCCCCCCCCCCCCCCCCCCCCCCCCCCCCCCCCCCCCCCCCCCCCCCCCCCCCCCCCCCCCCCCCCCCCCCCCCCCCCCCCCCCCCCCCCCCCCCCCCCCCCCCCCCCCCCCCCCCCCCCCCCCCCCCCCCCCCCCCCCCCCCCCCCCCCCCCCCCCCCCCCCCCCCCCCCCCCCCCCCCCCCCCCCCCCCCCCCCCCCCCCCCCCCCCCCCCCCCCCCCCCCCCCCCCCCCACCCCCCCCCCCCCCCCCCCCCCCCCCCCCCCCCCCCCCCCCCCCCCCCCCCCCCCACCCCCCCCCCCCCCCCCCCCCCCCCCCCCCCCCCCCCCCCCCCCCCCCCCCCCCCCCCCCCCCCCCCCCCCCCCCCCCCCCCCCCCCCCCCCCCCCCCCCCCCCCCCCCCCCCCCCCCCCCCCCCCCCCCCCCCCCCCCCCCCCCCCCCCCCCCCCCCCCCCCCCCCCCCCCTCCCCCCCCCCCCCCCCCCCCCCCCCCCCCCCCCCCCCCCCCCCCCCCCCCCCCCCCCCCCCCCCCCCCCCCCCCCCCCCCCCCCCCCCCCCCCCCCCCCCCCCCCCCCCCCCCCCCCCCCACCCCCCCCCCCCCCCCCCCCCCCCCCCCCCCCCCCACCCCCCCCCCCCCCCCCCCCCCCCCCCCCCCCCCCCCCCCCCCCCCCCCCCCCCCCCCCCCCCCCCCCCCCCCCCCCCCCCCCCCCCCCCCCCCCCCCCCCCCCCCCCCCCCCCCCCCCCCCACCCCCCCCCCCCCCCCCCCCCCCCCCCCCCCCCCCCCCCCCCCCCCCCCCCCCCCCCCCCCCCCCCCCCCCCCCCCCCCCCCCCCCCCCCCCCCCCCCCCCCCCCCCCCCCCCCCCCCCCCCCCCCCCCCCCCCCCCCCCCCCCCCACCCCCCCCCCCCCCCCCCCCCCCCCCCCCCCCCCCCCCCCCCCCCCCCCCCCCCCCCCCCCCCCCCCCCCCCCCCCCCCCCCCCCCCCCCCCCCCCCCCCCCCCCCCCCCCCCCCCCCCCCCCCCCCCCCCCCCCCCCCCCCCCCCCCCCCCCCCCCCCCCCCCCCCCCCCCCCCCCCCCCCCCCCCCCCCCCCCCCACCCCCCCCCCCCCCCCCCCCCCCCCCCCCCCCCCCCCCCCCCCCCCCCCCCCCCCCCCACCCCCCCCCCCCCCCCCCCCCCCCCCCCCCCCCCCCCCCCCCCCCCCCCCCCCCCCCCCCCCCCCCCCCCCCCCCCCCCCCCCCCCCCCCCCCCCCCCCCCCCCCCACCCCCCCCCCCCCCCCCCCCCCCCCCCCCCCCCCCCCCCCCCCCCCCCCCCCCCCCCCCCCCCCCCCCCCCCCCCCCCCCCCCCCCCCCCCCCCCCCCCCCCCCCCCCCCCCCCCCCCCCCCCCCCCCCCCCCCCCCCCCCCCCCCCCCCCCCCCCCCCCCCCCCCCCCCCCCCCCCCCCCCCCCCCCCCCCCCCCCCCCCCCCCCCCCCCCCCCCCCCCCCCCCCCCCCCCCCCCCCCCCCCCCCCCCCCCCCCCCCCCCCCCCCCCCCCCCCCCCCCCCCCCCCCCCCCCCCCCCCCCCCACCCCCCCCCCCCCCCCCCCCCCCCCCCCCCCCCCCCCCCCCCCCCCCCCCCCCCCCCCCCCCCCCCCCCCCCCCCCCCCCCCCCCCCCCCCCCCCCCCCCCCCCCCCCCCCCCCCCCCCCCCCCCCCCCCCCCCCCCCCCCCCCCCCCCCCCCCCCCCCCCCCCCACCCCCCCCCCCCCCCCCCCCCCCCCCCCCCCCCCCCCCCCCCCCCCCCCCCCCCCCCCCCCCCCCCCCCCCCCCCCCCCCCCCCCCCCCCCCCCCCCCCCCCCCCCCCCCCCCCCCCCCCCCCCCCCCCCCCCCCCCCCCCCCCCCCCCCCCCCCCCCCCCCCCCCCCCCCCCCCCCCCCCCCCCCCCCCCCCCCCCCCCCCCCCCCCCCCCACCCCCCCCCCCCCCCCCCCCCCCCCCCCCCCCCCCCCCCCCCCCCCCCCCCCCCCCCCCCCCCCCCCCCCCCCCCCCCCCCCCCCCCCCCCCCCCCCCCCCCCCCCCCCCCCCCCCCCCCCCCCCCCCCCCCCCCCCCCCCCCCCCCCCCCCCCCCCCCCCCCCCCCCCCCCCCCCCTCCCCCCCCCCCCCCCCCCCCCCCCCCCCCCCCCCCCCCCCCCCCCCCCCCCCCCCCCCCCCCCCCCCCCCCCCCCCCCCCCCCCCCCCCCCCCCCCCCCCCCCCCCCCCCCCCCCCCCCCCCCACCCCCCCCCCCCCCCCCCCCCCCCCCCCCCCCCCCCCCCCCCCCCCCCCCCCCCCCCCCCCCCCCCCCCCCCCCCCCCCCCCCCCCCCCCCCCCCCCCCCCCCCCCCCCCCCCCCCCCCCCCCCCCCCCCCCCCCCCCCCCCCCCCCCCCCCCCCCCCCCCCCCCCCCCCCCCCCCCCCCCCCCCCCCCCCCCCCCCCCCCCCCCCCCCCACCCCCCCCCCCCCCCCCACCCCCCCCCCCCCCCCCCCCCCCCCCCCCCCCCCCCCCCCCCCCCCCCCCCCCCCCCCCCCCCCCCCCCCCCCCCCCCCCCCCCCCCCCCCCCCCCCCCCCCCCCCCCCCCCCCCCCCCCCCCCCCCCCCCCCACCCCCCCCCCCCCCCCCCCCCCCCCCCCCCCCCCCCCCCCCCCCCCCCCCCCCCCCCCCCCCCCCCCCCCCCCCCCCCCCCCCCCCCCCCCCCCCCCCCCCCCCCCCCCCCCCCCCCCCCCCCCCCCCCCCACCCCCCCCCCCCCCCCCCCCCCCCCCCCCCCCCCCCCCCCCCCCCCCCCCCCCCCCCCCCCCCCCCCCCCCCCCCCCCCCCCCCCCCCCCCCCCCCCCCCCCCCCCCCCCCCCCCCCCCCCCCCCCCCCCCCCCCCCCCCCCCCCCCCCCCCCCCCCCCCCCCCCCCCCCCCCCCCCCCCCCCCCCCCCCCCCCCCCCCCCCCCCCCCCCCCCCCCCCCCCCCCCCCCCCCCCCCCCCCCCCCCCCCCCCCCCCCCCCCCCCCCCCCCCCCCCCCCCCCCCCCCCCCCCCCCCCCCCCCCCCCCCCCACCCCCCCCCCCCCCCCCCCCCCCCCCCCCCCCCCCCCCCCCCCCCCCCCCCCCCCCCCCCCCCCCCCCCCCCCCCCCCCCCCCCCCCCCCCCCCCCCCCCCCCCCCCCCCCCCCCCCCCCCCCCCCCCCCCCCCCCCCCCCCCCCCCCCCCCCCCCCCCCCCCCCCCCCCCCCCCCCCCCCCCCCCCCCCCCCCCCCCCCCCCCCCCCCCCCCCCCCCCACCCCCCCCCCCCCCCCCCCCCCCCCCCCCCCCCCCCCCCCCCCCCCCCCCCCCCCCCCCCCCCCCCCCCCCCCCCCCCCCCCCCCCCCCCCCCCCCCCCCCCCCCCACCCCCCCCCCCCCCCCCCCCCCCCCCCCCCCCCCCCCCCCCCCCCCCCCCCCCCCCCCCCCCCCCCCCCCCCCCCCCCCCCCCCCCCCCCCCCCCCCCCACCCCCCCCCCCCCCCCCCCCCCCCCCCCCCCCCCCCCCCCCCCCCCCCCCCCCCCCCCCCCCCCCCCCCCCCCCCCCCCCCCCCCCCCCCCCCCCCCCCCCCCCCCCCCCCCCACCCCCCCCCCCCCCCCCCCCCCCACCCCCCCCCCCCCCCCCCCCCCCCCCCCCCCCCCCCCCCCCCCCCCCCCCCCCCCCCCCCCCCCCCCCCCCCCCCCCCCCCCCCCCCCCCCCCCCCCCCCCCCCCCCCCCCCCCCCCCCCCCCCCCCCCCCCCCCCCCCCCCCCCCCCCCCCCCCCCCCCCCCCCCCCCCCCCCCCCCCCCCCCCCCCCCCCCCCCCCCCCCCCCCCCCCCCCCCCCCCCCCCCCCCCCCCCCCCCCCCCCCCCCCCCCCCCCCCCCCCCCCCCCCCCCCCCCCCACCCCCCCCCCCCCCCCCCCCCCCCCCCCCCCCCCCCCCCCCCCCCCCCCCCCCCCCCCCCCCCCCCCCCCCCCCCCCCCACCCCCCCCCCCCCCCCCCCCCCCCCCCCCCCCCCCCCCCCCCCCCCCCCCCCCCCCCCCCCCCCCCCCCCCCCCCCCCCCCCCCCCCCCCCCCCCACCCCCCCCCCCCCCCCCCCCCCCCCCCCCCCCCCCCCCCCCCCCCCCCCCCCCCCCCCCCCCCCCCCCCCCCCCCCCCCCCCCCCCCCCCCCCCCCCCCCCCCCCCCCCCCCCCCCCCCCCCCCCCCCCCCCCCCCCCCCCCCCCCCCCCCCCCCCCCCCCCCCCCCCCCCCCCCCCCCCCCCCCCCCCCCCCCCCCCCCCCCCCCCCCCCCCCCCCCCCCCCCCCCCCCCCCCCCCCCCCCCCCCCCCCCCCCCCCCCCCCCCCCCCCCCCCCCCCCCCCCCCCCCCCCCCCCCCCACCCCCCCCCCCCCCCCCCCCCCCCCCCCCCCCCCCCCCCCCCCCCCCCCCCCCCCCCCCCCCCCCCCCCCCCCCCCCCCCCCCCCCCCCCCCCCCCCCCCCCCCCCCCCCCCCCCCCCCCCCCCCCCCCCCCCCCCCCCCCCCCCCCCCCCCCCCCCACCCCCCCCCCCCCCCCCCCCCCCCCCCCCCCCCCCCCCCCCCCCCCCCCCCCCCCCCCCCCCCCACCCCCCCCCCCCCCCCCCCCCCCCCCCCCCCCCCCCCCCCCCCCCCCCCCCCCCCCCCCCCCCCCCCCCCCCCCCCCCCCCCCCCCCCCCCCCCCCCCCCCCCCCCCCCCCCCCCCCCCCCCCCCCCCCCCCCCCCCCCCCCCCCCCCCCCCCCCCCCCCCCCCCCCCCCCCCCCCCCCCCCCCCCCCCCCCCCCCCCCCCCCCCCCCCCCCCCCCCCCCCCACCCCCCCCCCCCCCCCCCCCCCCCCCCCCCCCCCCCCCCCCCCCCCCCCCCCCCCCCCCCCCCCCCCCCCCCCCCCCCCCCCCCCCCCCCCCCCCCCCCCCCCCCCCCCCCCCCCCCCCCCCCCCCCCCCCCCCCCCCACCCCCCCCCCCCCCCCCCCCCCCCCCCCCCCCCCCCCCCCCCCCCCCCCCCCCCCCCCCCCCCCCCCCCCCCCCCCCCCCCCCCCCCCCCCCCCCCCCCCCCCCCCCCCCCCCCCCCCCCCCCCCCCCCCCCCCCCCCCCCCCCCCCCCCCCCCCCCCCCCCCCCCCCCCCCCCCCCCCCCCCCCCCCCCCCCCCCCCCCCCCCCCCCCCCCCCCCCCCCCCCCCACCCCCCCCCCCCCCCCCCCCCCCCCCCCCCCCCCCCCCCCCCCCCCCCCCCCCCCCCCCCCCCCCCCCCCCCCCCCCCCCCCCCCCCCCCCCCCCACCCCCCCCCCCCCCCCCCCCCCCCCCCCCCCCCCCCCCCCCCCCCCCCCCCCCCCCCCCCCCCCCCCCCCCCCCCCCCCCCCCCCCCCCCCCCCCCCCCCCCCCCCCCCCCCCCCCCCCCCCCCCACCCCCCCCCCCCCCCCCCCCCCCCCCCCCCCCCCCCCCCCCCCCCCCCCCCCCCCCCCCCCCCCCCCCCCCCCCCCCCCCCCCCCCCCCCCCCCCCCCCCCCCCCCCCCCCCCCCCCCCCCCCCCCCCCCCCCCCCCCCCCCCCCCCCCCCCCCCCCCCCCCCCCCCCCCCCCCCCCCCCCCCCCCCCCCCCCCCTCCCCCCCCCCCCCCCCCCCCCCCCCCCCCCCCCCCCCCCCCCCCCCCCCCCCCCCCCCCCCCCCCCCCCCCCCCCCCCCCCCCCCCCCCCCCCCCCCCCCCCCCCCCCCCCCCCCCCCCCCCCCCCCCCCCCCCCCCCCCCCCCCCCCCCCCCCCCCCCCCCCCCCCCCCCCCCCCCCCCCCCCCCCCCCCCCCCCCCCCCCCCCCCCCCCCCCCCCCCCCCCCCCCCCCCCCCCCCCCCCCCCCCCCCCCCCCCCCCCCCCCCCCCCCCCCCCCCCCCCACCCCCCCCCCCCCCCCCCCCCCCCCCCCCCCCCCCCCCCCCCCCCCCCCCCCCCCCCCCCCCCCCCCCCCCCCCCCCCCCCCCCCCCCCCCCCCCCCCCCCCCCCCCCCCCCCCCCCCCCCCCCCCCCCCCCCCCCCCCCCCCCCCCCCCCCCCCCCCCCCCCCCCCCCCCCCCCCCCCCCCCCCCCCCCCCCCCCCCCCCCCCCCCCCCCCCCCCCCCCCCCCCCCCCCCCCCCCCCCCCCCCCCCCCCCCCCCCCCCCCCCCCCCCCCCCCCCCCCCCCCCCCCACCCCCCCCCCCCCCCCCCCCCCCCCCCCCCCCCCCCCCCCCCCCCCCCCCCCCCCCCCCCCCCCCCCCCCCCCCCCCCCCCCCCCCCCCCCCCCCCCCCCCCCCCCCCCCCCCCCCCCCCCCCCCCCCCCCCCCCCCCCCCCCCCCCCCCCCCCCCCCCCCCCCCCCCCCCCCCCCCCCCCCCCCCCCCCCCCCCCCCCCCCCCCCCCCCCCCCCCCCCCCCCCCCCCCCCCCCCCCCCCCCCCCCCCCCCCCCCCCCCCCCACCCCCCCCCCCCCCCCCCCCCCCCCCCCCCCCCCCCCCCCCCCCCCCCCCCCCCCCCCCCCCCCCCCCCCCCCCCCCCCCCCCCCCCCCCCCCCCCCCCCCCCCCCCCCCCCCCCCCCCCCCCCCCCCCCCCCCCCCCCCCCCCCCCCCCCCCCCCCCCCCCCCCCCCCCCCCCCCCCCCCCCCCCCCCCCCCCCCCCCCCCCCCCCCCCCCCCCCCCCCCCCCCCCCCCCCCCCCCCCCCCCCCCCCCCCCCCCCCCCCCCCCCCCCCCCCCCCCCCCCCCCCCCCCCCCCCCCCCCCCCCCCCCCCCCCCCCCCCCCCCCCCCCCCCCCCCCCCCCCACCCCCCCCCCCCCCCCCCCCCCCCCCCCCCCCCCCCCCCCCCCCCCCCCCCCCCCCCCCCCCCCCCCCCCCCCCCCCCCCCCCCCCCCCCCCCCCCCCCCACCCCCCCCCCCCCCCCCCCCCCCCCCCCCCCCCCCCCCCCCCCCCCCCCCCCCCCCCCCCCCCCCCCCCCCCCCCCCACCCCCCCCCCCCCCCCCCCCCCCCCCCCCCCCCCCCCCCCCCCCCCCCCCCCCCCCCCCCCCCCCCCCCCCCCCCCCCCCCCCCCCCCCCCCCCCCACCCCCCCCCCCCCCCCCCCCCCCCCCCCCCCCCCCCCCCCCCCCCCCCCCCCCCCCCCCCCCCCCCCCCCCCCCCCCCCCCCCCCCCCCCCCCCCCCCCCCCCCCCCCCCCCCCCCCCCCCCCCCCCCCCCCCCCCCCCCCCCCCCCCCCCCCCCCCCCCCCCCCCCCCCCCCCCCCCCCCCCCCCCCCCCCCCCCCCCCCCCCCCCCCCCCCCCCCCCCCCCCCCCCCCCCCCCCACCCCCCCCCCCCCCCCCCCCCCCCCCCCCCCCCCCCCCCCCCCCCCCCCCCCCCCCCCCCCCCCCCCCCCCCCCCCCCCCCCCCCCCCCCCCCCCCCCCCCCCCCCCCCCCCCCCCCCCCCCCCCCCCCCCCCCCCCCCCCCCCCCCCCCCCCCCCCCCCCCCCCCCCCCCCCCCCCCCCCCCCCCCCCCCCCCCCCCCCCCCCCCCCCCCCCCCCCCCCCCCCCCCCCCCCCCCCCCCCCCCCCCCCCCCCCCCCCCCCCCCCCCCACCCCCCCCCCCCCCCCCCCCCCCCCCCCCCCCCCCCCCCCCCCCCCCCCCCCCCCCCCCCCCCCCCCCCCCCCCCCCCCCCCCCCCCCCCCCCCCCCCCCCCCCCCCCCCCCCCCCCCCCCCCCCCCCCCCCCCCCCCCCCCCCCCCCCCCCCCCCCCCCCCCCCCCCCCCCCCCCCCCCCCCCCCCCCCCCCCCCCCCCCCCCCCCCCCCCCCCCCACCCCCCCCCCCCCCCCCCCCCCCCCCCCCCCCCCCCCCCCCCCCCCCCCCCCCCCCCCCCCCCCCCCCCCCCCCCCCCCCCCCCCCCACCCCCCCCCCCCCCCCCCCCCCCCCCCCCCCCCCCCCCCCCCCCCCCCCCCCCCCCCCCCCCCCCCCCCCCCCCCCCCCCCCCCCCCCCCCCCCCCCCCCCCCCCCCCCCCCCCCCCCCCCCCCCCCCCCCCCCCCCCCCCCCCCCCCCCCCCCCCCCCCCCCCCCCCCCCCCCCCCCCCCCCCCCCCCCCCCCCCCCCCCCCCCCCCCCCCCCCCCCCCCCCCCCCCCCCCCCCCCCCCCCCCCCCCCCCCCCCCCCCCCCCCCCCCCCCCCCCCCCCCCCCCCCCCCCCCCCCCCCCACCCCCCCCCCCCCCCCCCCACCCCCCCCCCCCCCCCCCCCCCCCCCCCCCCCCCCCCCCCCCCCCCCCCCCCCCCCCCCCCCCCCCCCCCCCCCCCCCCCCCCCCCCCCCCCCCCCCCCCCCCCCCCCCCCCCCCCCCCCCCCCCCCCCCCCCCCCCCCCCCCCCCCCCCCCCCCCCCCCCCCCCCCCCCCCCCCCCCCCCCCCCCCCCCCCCCCCCCCCCCCCCCCCCCCCCCCCCCCCCCCCCCCCCCCCCCCCCCCCCCCCCCACCCCCCCCCCCCCCCCCCCCCCCCCCCCCCCCCCCCCCCCCCCCCCCCCCCCCCCCCCCCCCCCCCCCCCCCCCCCCCCCCCCCCCCCCCCCCCCCCCCCCCCCCCCCCCCCCCCCCCCCCCCCCCCCCCCCCCCCCCCCCCCCCCCCCCCCCCCCCCCCCCCCCCCCCCCCCCCCCCCCCCCCCCCCCCCCCCCCCCCCCCCCCCCCCCCCCCCACCCCCCCCCCCCCCCCCCCCCCCCCCCCCCCCCCCCCCCCCCCCCCCCCCCCCACCCCCCCCCCCCCCCCCCCCCCCCCCCCCCCCCCCCCCCCCCCCCCCCCCCCCCCCCCCCCCCCCCCCCCCCCCCCCCCCCCCCCCCCACCCCCCCCCCCCCCCCCCCCCCCCCCCCCCCCCCCCCCCCCCCCCCCCCCCCCCCCCCCCCCCCCCCCCCCCCCCCCCCCCCCCCCCCCCCCCCCCCCCCCCCCCCCCCCCCCCCCCCCCCCCCCCCCCCCCCCCCCCCCCCACCCCCCCCCCCCCCCCCCCCCCCCCCACCCCCCCCCCCCCCCCCCCCCCCCCCCCCCCCCCCCCCCCCCCCCCCCCCCCCCCCCCCCCCCCCCCCCCCCCCCCCCCCCCCCCCCCCCCCCCCCCCCCCCCCCCCCCCCCCCCCCCCCCCCCCCCCCCCCCCCCCCCCCCCCCCCCCCCCCCCCCCCCCCCCCCCCCCCCCCCCCCCCCCCCCCCCCCCCCCCCCCCCCCCCCCCCCCCCCCCCCCCCCCCCCCCCCCCCCCCCCCCCCCCCCCCCCCCCCCCCCCCCCCCCCCCCCCCCCCCCCCCCCCCCCCCCCCCCCCCCACCCCCCCCCCCCCCCCCCCCCCCCCCCCCCCCCCCCCCCCCCCCCCACCCCCCCCCCCCCCCCCCCCCCCCCCCCCCCCCCCCCCCCCCCCCCCCCCCCCCCCCCCCCCCCCCCCCCCCCCCCCCCCCCCCCACCCCCCCCCCCCCCCCCCCCCCCCCCCCCCCCCCCCCCCCCCCCCCCCCCCCCCCCCCCACCCCCCCCCCCCCCCCCCCCCCCCCCCCCCCCCCCCCCCCCCCCCCCCCCCCCCCCCCCCCCCCCCCCCCCCCCCCCCCCCCCCCCCCCCCCCCCCCCCCCCCCCCCCCCCCCCCCCCCCCCCCCCCCCCCCCCCCCCCCCCCCCCCCCCCCCCCCCCCCCCCCCCCCCCCCCCCCCCCCCCCCCCCCCCCCCCCCCCCCCCCCCCCCCCCCCCCCCCCCCCCCCCCCCCCCCCCCCCCCCCCCCCCCCCCCCCCCCCCCCCCCCCCCCCCCCCCCCCCCCACCCCCCCCCCCCCCCCCCCCCCCCCCCCCCCCCCCCCCCCCCCCCCCCCCCCCCCCCCCCCCCCCCCCCCCCCCCCCCCCCCCCCCCCCCCCACCCCCCCCCCCCCCCCCCCCCCCCCCCCCCCCCCCCCCCCCCCCCCCCCCCCCCCCCCCCCCCCCCCCCCCCCCCCCCCCCCCCCCCCCCCCCCCCCCCCCCCCCCCCCCCCCCCCCCCCCCCCCCCCCCCCCCCCCCCCCCCCCCCCCCCCCCCCCCCCCCCCCCCCCCCCCCCCCCCCCCCCCCCCCCCCCCCCCCCCCCCCCCCCCCCCCCCCCCCCCCCCCCCCCCCCCCCCCCCCCCCCCCCCCCCCCCCCCCCCCCCCCCCCCCCCCCCCCCCCCCCCCCCCCCCCCCCCCCCCCCCCCCCCCCCCACCCCCCCCCCCCCCCCCCCCCCCCCCCCCCCCCCCCCCCCCCCCCCCCCCCCCCCCCCCCCCCCCCCCCCCCCCCCCCCCCCCCCCCCCCCCCCCCCCCCCCCCCCCCCCCCCCCACCCCCCCCCCCCCCCCCCCCCCCCCCCCCCCCCCCCCCCCCCCCCCCCCCCCCCCCCCCCCCCCCCCCCCCCCCCCCCCCCCCCCCCCCCCCCCCCCCCCCCCCCCCCCCCCCCCCCCCCCCCCCCCCCCCCCCCCCCCCCCCCCCCCCCCCCCCCCCCCCCACCCCCCCCCCCCCCCCCCCCCCCCCCCCCCCCCCCCCCCCCCCCCCCCCCCCCCCCCCCCCCCCCCCCCCCCCCCCCCCCCCCCCCCCCCCCCCCCCCCCCCCCCCCCCCCCCCCCCCCCCCCCCCCCCCCCCCCCCCCCCCCCCCCCCCCCCCCCCCCCCCCCCCCCCCCCCCCCCCCCCCCCCCCCCCCCCCCCCCCCCCCCCCCCCCCCACCCCCCCCCCCCCCCCCCCCCCCCCCCCCCCCCCCCCCCCCCCCCCCCCCCCCCCCCCCCCCCCCCCCCCCCCCCCCCCCCCCCCCCCCCCCCCCCCCCCCCCCCCCCCCCCCCCCCCCCCCCCCCCCCCCCCCCCCCCCCCCCCCCCCCCCCCCCCCCCCCCCCCCCCCCCCCCCCCCCCCCCCCCCCCCCCCCCCCCCCCCCCCCCCCCCCCCCCCCCCCCCCCCCCCCCCCCCCCCCCCCCCCCCCCCCCCCCACCCCCCCCCCCCCCCCCCCCCCCCCCCCCCCCCCCCCCCCCCCCCCCCCCCCCCCCCCCCCCCCCCCCCCCCCCCCCCCCCCCCCCCCCCCCCCCCCCCCCCCCCCCCCCCCCCCCCCCCCCACCCCCCCCCCCCCCCCCCCCCCCCCCCCCCCCCCCCCCCCCCCCCCCCCCCCCCCCCCCCCCCCCCCCCCCCCCCCCCCCCCCCCCCCCCCCCCCCCCCCCCCCCCCCCCCCCCCCCCCCCCCCCCCCCCCCCCCCCCCCCCCCCCCCCCCCCCCCCCCCCCCCCCCCCCCCCCCCCCCCCCCCCCCCCCCCCCCCCCCCCCCCCCCCCCCCCCCCCCCCCCCCCCCCCCCCCCCCCCCCCCCCCCCCCCCCCCCCCCCCCCCCCCCCCCCCCCCCCCCCCCCCCCCCCCCCCCCCCCCCCCCCCCCCCCCCCCCCCCCCCCCCCCCCCCCCCCCCCCCCCCCCCCCCCCCCCCCCCCCCCCCCCCCCCCCCCCCCCCCCCCCCCCCCCCCCCCCCCCCCCCCCCCCCCCCCCCCCCCCCCCCCCCCCCCCCCCCCCCCCCCCCCCCCCCCCTCCCCCCCCCCCCCCCCCCCCCCCCCCCCCCCCCCCCTCCCCCCCCCCCCCCCCCCCCCCCCCCCCCCCCCCCCCCCCCCCCCCCCCCCCCCCCCCCCCCCCCCCCCCCCCCCCCCCCCCCCCCCCCCCCCCCCCCCCCCCCCCCCCCCCCCCCCCCCCCCCCCCCCCCCCCCCCCCCCCCCCCCCCCCCCCCCCCCCCCCCCCCCCCCCCCCCCCGCCCCCCCCCCCCCCCCCCCCCCCCCCCCCCCCCCCCCCCCCCCCCCCCCCCCCCCCCCCCCCCCCCCCCCCCCCCCCCCCCCCCCCCCCCCCCACCCCCCCCCCCCCCCCACCCCCCCCCCCCCCCCCCCCCCCCCCCCCCCCCCCCCCCCCCCCCCCCCCCCCCCCCCCCCCCCCCCCCCCCCCCCCCCCCCCCCCCCCCCCCCCCCCCCCCCCCCCCCCCCCCCCCCCCCCCCCCCCCCCCCCCCCCCCCCCCCCCCCCCCCCCCCCCCCCCCCCCCCACCCCCCCCCCCCCCCCCCCCCCCCCCCCCCCCCCCCCCCCCCCCCCCCCCCCCCCCCCCCCCCCACCCCCCCCCCCCCCCCCCCCCCCCCCCCCCCCCCCCCCCCCCCCCCCCCCCCCCCCCCCCCCCCCCCCCCCCCCCCCCCCCCACCCCCCCCCCCCCCCCCCCCCCCCCCCCCCCCCCCCCCCCCCCCCCCCCCCCCCCCCCCCCCCCCCCCCCCCCCCCCCCCCCCCCCCCCCCCCCCCCCCCCCCCCCCCCCCCCCCCCCCCCCCCCCCCCCCCCCCCCCCCCCCCCCCCCCCCCCCCCCCCCCCCCCCCCCCCCCCCCCCCCCCCCCCCCCCCCCCCCCCCCCCCCCCCCCCCCCCCCCCCCCCCCCCCCCCCCCCCCCCCCCCCCCCCCCCCCCCCCCCCCCCCCCCCCCCCCCCCCCCCCCCCCCCCCCCCCCCCCACCCCCCCCCCCCCCCCCCCCCCCCCCCCCCCCCCCCCCCCCCCCCCCCCCCCCCCCCCCCCCCCCCCCCCCCCCCCCCCCCCCCCCCCCCCCCCCCCCCCCCCCCCCCCCCCCCCCCCCCCCCCCCCCCCCCCCCCCCCCCCCCCCCCCCCCCCCCCCCCCCCCCCCCCCCCCCCCCCCCCCCCCCCCCCCCCCCCCCCCCCCCCCCCCCCCCCCCCCCCCCCCCCCCCCCCCCCCCCCCCCCCCCCCCCCCCCCCCCCCCCCCCCCCCCCCCCCCCCCCCCCCCCCCCCCCCCCCCCCCCCCCCCCCCCCCCCCCCCCCCCCCCCCCCCCCCCCCCCCCCCCCCCCCCCCCCCCCCCCCCCCCCCCCCCCCCCCCCCCCCCCCCCCCCCCCCCCCCCCCCCCCCCCCCCCCCCCCCCCCCCCCCCCCCCCCCCCCCCCCCCCCCCCCCCCCCCCCCCCCCCCCCCCCCCCCCCCCCCCCCCCCCCCCCCCCCCCCCCCCCCCCCCCCCCCCCCCCCCCCCCCCCCCCCCCCCCCCCCCCCCCCCCCCCCCCCCCCCCCCCCCCCCCCCCCCCCCCCCCCCACCCCCCCCCCCCCCCCCCCCCCCCCCCCCCCCCCCCCCCCCCCCCCCCCCCCCCCCCCCCCCCCCCCCCCCCCCCCCCCCCCCCCCCCCCCCCCCCCCCCCCCCCCCCCCCCCCCCCCCCCCCCCCCCCCCCCCCCCCCCCCCCCACCCCCCCCCCCCCCCCCCCCCCCCCCCCCCCCCCCCCCCCCCCCCCCCCCCCCCCCCCCCCCCCCCCCCCCCCCCCCCCCCCCCCACCCCCCCCCCCCCCCCCCCCCCCCCCCCCCCCCCCCCCCCCCCCCCCCCCCCCCCCCCCCCCCCCCCCCCCCCCCCCCCCCCCCCCCCCCCCCCCCCCCCCCCCCCCCCCCCCCCCCCCCCCCCCCCCCCCCCCCCCCCCCCCCCCCCCCCCCCCCCCCCCCCCCCCCCCCCCCCCCCCCCCCCCCCCCCCCCCCCCCCCCCCCCCCCCCCCCCCCCCCCCCCCCCACCCCCCCCCCCCCCCCCCCCCCCCCCCCCCCCCCCCCCCCCCCCCCCCCCCCCCCCCCCCCCCCCCCCCCCCCCCCCCCCCCCCCCCCCCCCCCCCCCCCCCCCTCCCCCCCCCCCCCCCCCCCCCCCCCCCCCCCCCCCCCCCCCCCCCCCCCCCCCCCCCCCCCCCCCCCCCCCCCCCCCCCCCCCCCCCCCCCCCCACCCCCCCCCCCCCCCCCCCCCCCCCCCCCCCCCCCCCCCCCCCCCCCCCCCCCCCCCCCCCCCCCCCCCCCCCCCCCCCCCCCCCCCCCCCCCCCCCCCCCCCCCCCCCCCCCCCCCCCCCCCCCCCCCCCCCCCCCCCCCCCCCCCCCCCCCCCCCCCCCCCCCCCCCCCCCCCCCCCCCCCCCCCCCCCCCCCCCCCCCCCCCCCCCCACCCCCCCCCCCCCCCCCCCCCCCCCCCCCCCCCCCCCCCCCCCCCCCCCCCCCCCCCCCCCCCCCCCCCCCCCCCCCCCCCCCCCCCCCCCACCCCCCCCCCCCCCCCCCCCCCCCCCCCCCCCCCCCCCCCCCCCCCCCCCCCCCCCCCCCCCCCCCCCCCCCCCCCCCCCCCCCCCCCCCCCCCCCCCCCCCCCCCCCCCCCCCCCCCCCCCCCCCCCCCCCCCCCCCCCCCCCCACCCCCCCCCCCCCCCCCCCCCCCCCCCCCCCCCCCCCCCCCCCCCCCCCCCCCCCCCCCCCCCCCCCCCCCCCCCCCCCCCCCCCCCCCCCCCCCCCCCCCCCCCCCCCCCCCCCCCCCCCCCCCCCCCCCCCCCCCCCCCCCCCCCCACCCCCCCCCCCCCCCCCCCCCCCCCCCCCCCCCCCCCCCCCCCCCCCCCCCCCCCCCCCCCCCCCCCCCCCCCCCCCCCCCCCCCCCCCCCCCCCCCCCCCCCCCCCCCCCCCCCCCCCCCCCCCCCCCCCCCCCCCCCCCCCCCCCCCCCCCCCCCCCCCCCCCCCCCCCCCCCCCCCCCCCCCCCCCCCCCCCCCCCCCCCCCCCCCCCCCCCCCCCCCCCCCCCCCCCCCCCCCCCCCCCCCCCCCCCCCCCCCCCCCCCCCCCCCCCCCCCCCCCCCCCCCCCCCCCCCCCCCCCCCCCCCACCCCCCCCCCCCCCCCCCCCCCCCCCCCCCCCCCCCCCCCCCCCCCCCCCCCCCCCCCCCCCCCCCCCCCCCCCCCCCCCCCCCCCCCCCCCCCCCCCCCCCCCCCCCCCCCCCCCCCCCCCCCCCCCCCCCCCCCCCCCCCCCCCCCCCCCCCCCCCCCCCCCCCCCCCCCCCCCCACCCCCCCCCCCCCCCCCCCCCCCCCCCCCCCCCCCCCCCCCCCCCCCCCCCCCCCCCCCCCCCCCCCCCCCCCCCCCCCCCCCCCCCCCCCCCCCCCCCCCCCCCCCCCCCCCCCCCCCCCCCCCCCCCCCCCCCCCCCCACCCCCCCCCCCCCCCCCCCCCCCCCCCCCCCCCCCCCCCCCCCCCCCCCCCCCCCCCCCCCCCCCCCCCCCCCCCCCCCCCCCCCCCCCCCCCCCCCCCCCCCCCCCCCCCCCCCCCCCCCCCCCCCCCCCCCCCCCCCCCCCCCCCCCCCTCCCCCCCCCCCCCCCCCCCCCCCCCCCCCCCCCCCCCCCCCCCCCCCCCCCCCCCCCCCCCCCCCCCCCCCCCCCCCCCCCCCCCCCCCCCCCCCCCCCCCCCCCCCCCCCCCCCCCCCCCCCCCCCCCCCCCCCCCCCCCCCCCCCCCCCCCCCCCCCCCCCCCCCCCCCCCCCCCCCCCCCCCCCCCCCCCCCCCCCCCCCCCCCCCCCCCCCCCCCCCCCCCCCCCCCCACCCCCCCCCCCCCCCCCCCCCCCCCCCCCCCCCCCCCCCCCCCCCCCCCCCCCCCCCCCCCCCCCCCCCCCCCCCCCCCCCCCCCCCCCCCCCCCCCCCCCCCCCCCCCCCCCCCCCCCCCCCCCCCCCCCCCCCCCCCCCCCCCCCCCCCCCCCCCCCCCCCCCCCCCCCCCCCCCCCCCCCCCCCCCCCCCCACCCCCCCCCCCCCCCCCCCCCCCCCCCCCCCCCCCCCCCCCCCCCCCCCCCCCCCCCCCCCCCCCCCCCCCCCCCCCCCCCCCCCCCCCCCCCCCCCCCCCCCCCCCCCCCCCCCCCCCCCCCCCCCCCCCCCCCCCCCCCCCCCCCCCCCCCCCCCCCACCCCCCCCCCCCCCCCCCCCCCCCCCCCCCCCCCCCCCCCCCCCCCCCCCCCCCCCCCCCCCCCCCCCCCCCCCCCCCCCCCCCCCCCCCCCCCCCCCCCCCCCCCCCCCCCCCCCCCCCCCCCCCCCCCCCCCCCCCCCCCCCCCCCCCCCCCCCCCCCCCCCCCCCCCCCCCCCCCCCCCCCCCCCCCCCCCCCCCCCCCCCCCCCCCCCCCCCCCCCCCCCCCCCCCCCCCCCCCCCCCCCCCCCCCCCCCCCCCCCCCCCCCCCCCCCCCCCCCCCCCCCCCCCCCCCCCCCCCCCCCCCCCCCCCCCCCCCCCCCCCCCCCCCCCCCCCCCCCCCCCCCCCCCCCCCCCCCCCCCCCCCCCCCCCCCCCCCCCCCCCCCCCCCCCCCCCCCCCCCCCCCCCCCCCCCCCCCCCCCCCCCCCCCCCCCCCCCCCCCCCCCCCCTCCCCCCCCCCCCCCCCCCCCCCCCCCCCCCCCCCCCCCCCCCCCCCCCCCCCCCCCCCCCCCCCCCCCCCCCCCCCCCCCCCCCCCCCCCCCCCCCCCCCCCCCCCCCCCCCCCCCCCCCCCCCCCCCCCCCCCCCCCCCCCCCCCCCCCCCCCCCCCCCACCCCCCCCCCCCCCCCCCCCCCCCCCCCCCCCCCCCCCCCCCCCCCCCCCCCCCCCCCCCCCCCCCCCCCCCCCCCCCCCCCCCCCCCCCCCCCCCCCCCCCCCCCCCCCCCCCCCCCCCACCCCCCCCCCCCCCCCCCCCCCCCCCCCCCCCCCCCCCCCCCCCCCCCCCCACCCCCCCCCCCCCCCCCCCCCCCCCCCCCCCCCCCCCCCCCCCCCCCCCCCCCCCCCCCCCCCCCCCCCCCCCCCCCCCCCCCACCCCCCCCCCCCCCCCCCCCCCCCCCCCCCCCCCCCCCCCCCCCCCCCCCCCCCCCCCCCCCCCCCCCCCCCCCCCCCCCCCCCCCCCCCCCCCCCCCCCCCCCCCCCCCCCCCCCCCCCCCCCCCCCCCCCCCCCCCCCCCCCCCCCCCCCCCCCCCCCACCCCCCCCCCCCCCCCCCCCCCCCCCCCCCCCCCCCCCCCCCCCCCCCCCCCCCCCCCCCCCCCCCCCCCCCCCCCCCCCCCCCCCCCCCCCCCCCCCCCCCCCCCCCCCCCCCCCCCCCCCCCCCCCCCCCCCCCCCCCCCCCCCCCCCCCCCCCCCCCCCCCCCCCCCCCCCCCCCCCCCCCCCCCCACCCCCCCCCCCCCCCCCCCCCCCCCCCCCCCCCCCCCCCCCCCCCCCCCCCCCCCCCCCCCCCCCCCCCCCCCCCCCCCCCCCCCCCCCCCCCCCCCCCCCCCCCCCCCCCCCCCCCCCCCCCCCCCCCCCCCCCCCCCCCCCCCCCCCCCCCCCCCCCCCCCCCCCCCCCCACCCCCCCCCCCCCCCCCCCCCCCCCCCCCCCCCCCCCCCCCCCCCCCCCCCCCCCCCCCCCCCCCCCCCCCCCCCCCCCCCCCCCCCCCCCCCCCCCCCACCCCCCCCCCCCCCCCCCCCCCCCCCCCCCCCCCCCCCCCCCCCCCCCACCCCCCCCCCCCCCCCCCCCCCCCCCCCCCCCCCCCCCCCCCCCCCCCCCCCCCCCCCCCCCCCCCCCCCCCCCCCCCCCCCCCCCCCCCCCCCCCCCCCCCCCCCCCCCCCCCCCCCCCCCCCCCCCCCCCCCCCCCCCCCCCCCCCCCCCCCCCCCCCCCCCCCCCCCCCCCCCCCCCCCCCCCCCCCCCCCCCCCCCCCCCCCCCCCCCCCCCCCCCCCCCCCCCCCCCCCCCCCCCCCCCCCCCCCCCCCCCCCCCCCCCCCCCCCCCCCCCCCCCCCCCCCCCCCCCCCCCCCCCCCCCCCCCCCCCCCCCCCCCCCCCCCCCCCCCCCCCCCCCCCCCCACCCCCCCCCCCCCCCCCCCCCCCCCCCCCCCCCCCCCCCCCCCCCCCCCCCCCCCCCCCCCCCCCCCCCCCCCCCCCCCCCCCCCCCCCCCCCCCCCCCCCCCCCCCCCCCCCCCCCCCCCCCCCCACCCCCCCCCCCCCCCCCCCCCCCCCCCCCCCCCCCCCCCCCCCCCCCCCCCCCCCCCCCCCCCCCCCCCCCCCCCCCCCCCCCCCCCCCCCCCCCCCCCCCCCCCCCCCCCCCCCCCCCCCCCCCCCCCCCCCCCCCCCCCCCCCCCCCCCCCCCCCCCCCCCCCCCCCCCCCCCCCCCCCCCCCCCCCCCCCCCCCCCCCCCCCCCCCCCCCCCCCCCCCCCCCCCCCCACCCCCCCCCCCCCCCCCCCCCCCCCCCCCCCCCCCCCCCCCCCCCCCCCCCCCCCCCCCCCCCCCCCCCCCCCCCCCCCCCCCCCCCCCCCCCCCCCCCCCCCCCCCCCCCCCCCCCCCCCCCCCCCCCCCCCCCCCCCCCCCCCCCCCCCCCCCCCCCCCCCCCCCCCCCCCCCCCCCCCCCCCCCCCCCCCCCCCCCCCCCCCCCCCCCACCCCCCCCCCCCCCCCCCCCCCCCCCCCCCCCCCCCCCCCCCCCCCCCCCCCCCCCCCCCCCCCCCCCCCCCCCCCCCCCACCCCCCCCCCCCCCCCCCCCCCCCCCCCCCCCCCCCCCCCCCCCCCCCCCCCCCCCCCCCCCCCCCCCCCCCCCCCCCCCCCCCCCCCCCCCCCCCCCCCCCCCCCCCCCCCCCCCCCCCCCCCCCCCCCCCCCCCCCCCCCCCCCCCCCCCCCCCCCCCCCCCCCCCCCCCCCCCCCCCCCCCCCCCCCCCACCCCCCCCCCCCCCCCCCCCCCCCCCCCCCCCCCCCCCCCCCCCCCCCCCCCCCCCCCCCCCCCCCCCCCCCCCCCCCCCCCCCCCCCCCCCCCCCCCCCCCCCCCCCCCCCCCCCCCCCCCCCCCCCCCCCCCCCCCCCCCCCCCCCCCCCCCCCCCCCCCCCCCCCCCCCCCCCCCCCCCCCCCCCCCCCCCCCCCCCCCCCCCCCCCCCCCCCCCCCCCCCCCCCCCCCCCCCCCCCCCCCCCCCCCCCCCCCCCCCCCCCCCCCCCCCTCCCCCCCCCCCCCCCCCCCCCCCCCCCCCCCCCCCCCCCCCCCCCCCCCCCCCCCCCCCCCCCCCCCCCCCCCCCCCCCCCCCCCCCCCCCCCCCCCCCCCCCCCCCCCCCCCCCCCCCCCCCCCCCCCCCCCCCCCCCCCCCCCCCCCCCCCCCCCCCCCCCCCCCCCCCCCCCCCCCCCCCCCCCCCCCCCCACCCCCCCCCCCCCCCCCCCCCCCCCCCCCCCCCCCCCCCCCCCCCCCCCCCCCCCCCCCCCCCCCCCCCCCCCCCCCCCCCCCCCCCCCCCCCCCCCCCCCCCCCCCCCCCCCCCCCCCCCCCCCCCCCCCCCCCCCCCCCCCCCCCCCCCCCCCCCCCCCCCCCCCCCCCCCACCCCCCCCCCCCCCCCCCCCCCCCCCCCCCCCCCCCCCCCCCCCCCCCCCCCCCCCCCCCCCCCCCCCCCCCCCCCCCCCCCCCCCCCCCCCCCCCCCCCCCCCCCCCCCCCCCCCCCCCCCCCCCCCCCCCCCCCCCCCCCCCCCCCCCCCCCCCCCCCCCCCCCCCCCCCCCCCCCCCCCCCCCCCCCCCCCCCCCCCCCCCCCCCCCCCCCCCCCCCCCCCCCCCCCCCCCCCCCCCCCCCCCCCCCCCCCCCCCCCCCCCCCCCCCCCCCCCCCCCCCCCCCCCCCCACCCCCCCCCCCCCCCCCCCCCCCCCCCCCCCCCCCCCCCCCCCCCCCCCCCCCCCCCCCCCCCCCCCCCTCCCCCCCCCCCCCCCCCCCCCCCCCCCCCCCCCCCCCCCCCCCCCCCCCCCCCCCCCCCCCCCCCCCCCCCCCCCCCCCCCCCCCCCCCCCCCCCACCCCCCCCCCCCCCCCCCCCCCCCCCCCCCCCCCCCCCCCCCCCCCCCCCCCCCCCCCCCCCCCCCCCCCCCCCCCCCCCCCCCCCCCCCCCCCCCCCCCCCCCCCCCCCCCCCCCCCCCCCCCCCCCCCCCCCCCCCCCCCCCCCCCCCCCCCCCCCCCCCCCCCCCCCCCCCCCCCCCCCCCCCCCCCCCCCCCCCCCCCCCCCCCCCCCCCCCCCCCCCCCCCCCCCCCCCCCCCCCCCCCCCCCCCCCCCCCCCCCCCCCCCCCCCCCCCCCCCCCCCCCCCCCCCCCCCCCCCCCCCCCCCCCCCCCCCCCCCCCCCCCCCCCCCCCCCCCCCCCCCCCCCCCCCCCCCCCCCCCCCCCCCCCCCCCACCCCCCCCCCCCCCCCCCCCCCCCCCCCCCCCCCCCCCCCCCCCCCCCCCCCCCCCCCCCCCCCCCCCCCCCCCCCCCCCCCCCCCCCCCCCCCCCCCCCCCCCCCCCCCCCCCCCCCCCCCCCCCCCCCCCCCCCCCCCCCCCCCCCCCCCCCCCCCCCCCCCCCCCCCCCCCCCCCCCCCCCCCCCCCCCCCCCCCCCCCTCCCCCCCCCCCCCCCCCCCCCCCCCCCCCCCCCCCCCCCCCCCCCCCCCCCCCCCCCCCCCCCCCCCCCCCCCCCCCCCCCCCCCCCCCCCCCCCCCCCCCCCCCCCCCCCCCCCCCCCCCCCCCCCCCCCCCCCCCCCCCCCCCCCCCCCCCCCCCCCCCCCCCCCCCCCCCCCCCCCCCCCCCCCCCCCCCCCCCCCCCCCCCCCCCCCCCCCCCCCCCCCCCCCCCCCCCCCCCCCCCCCCCCCCCCCCCCCCCCCCCCCCCCCCCCCCCCCCCCCCCCCCCCCCCCCCCCCCCCACCCCCCCCCCCCCCCCCCCCCCCCCCCCCCCCCCCCCCCCCCCCCCCCCCCCCCCCCCCCCACCCCCCCCCCCCCCCCCCCCCCCCCCCCCCCCCCCCCCCCCCCCCCCCCCCCCCCCCCCCCCCCCCCCCCCCCCCCCCCCCCCCCCCCCCCCCCCCCCCCCCCCCCCCCCCCCCCCCCCCCCCCCCCCCCCCCCCCCCCCCCCCCCCCCCCCCCCCCCCCCCCCCACCCCCCCCCCCCCCCCCCCCCCCCCCCCCCCCCCCCCCCCCCCCCCCCCCCCCCCCCCCCCCCCCCCCCCCCCCCCCCCCCCCCCACCCCCCCCCCCCCCCCCCCCCCCCCCCCCCCCCCCCCCCCCCCCCCCCCCCCCACCCCCCCCCCCCCCCCCCCCCCCCCCCCCCCCCCCCCCCCCCCCCCCCCCCCCCCCCCCCCCCCCCCCCCCCCCCCCCCCCCCCCCCACCCCCCCCCCCCCCCCCCCCCCCCCCCCCCCCCCCCCCCCCCCCCCCCCCCCCCCCCCCCCCCCCCCCCCCCCCCCCCCCCCCCCCCCCCCCCCCCCCCCCCCCCCCCCCCCCCCCCCCCCCCCCCCCCCCCCCCCCCCCCCCCCCCCCCCCCCCCCCCCCCCCCCCCCCCCCCCCCCCCCCCCCCCCCCCCCCCCCCCCCCCCCCCCCCCCCCCCCCCCCCCCCCCCCCCCCCCCCCCCCCCCCCCCCCCCCCCCCCCCCCCCCCCCCCCCCCCCCCCCCCCCACCCCCCCCCCCCCCCCCCCCCCCCCCCCCCCCCCCCCCCCCCCCCCCCCCCCCCCCCCCCCCCCCCCCCCCCCCCCCCCCCCCCCCCCCCCCCACCCCCCCCCCCCCCCCCCCCCCCCCCCCCCCCCCCCCCCCCCCCCCCCCCCCCCCCCCCCCCCCCCCCCCCCCCCCCCCCCCCCCCCCCCCCCCCCCCCCCCCCCCCCCCCCCCCCCCCCCCCCCCCCCCCCCCCCCCCCCACCCCCCCCCCCCCCCCCCCCCCCCCCCCCCCCCCCCCCCCCCCCCCCCCCCCCCCCCCCCCCCCCCCCCCCCCCCCCCCCCACCCCCCCCCCCCCCCCCCCCCCCCCCCCCCCCCCCCCCCCCCCCCCCCCCCCCCCCCCCCCCCCCCCCCCCCCCCCCCCCCCCCCCCCCCCCCCCCCCCCCCCCCCCCCCCCCCCCCCCCCCCCCCCCCCCCCCCCCCCCCCCCCCCCCCCCCCCCCCCACCCCCCCCCCCCCCCCCCCCCCCCCCCCCCCCCCCCCCCCCCCCCCCCCCCCCCCCCCCCCCCCCCCCCCCCCCCCCCCCCCCCCCCCCCCCCCCCCCCCCCCCCCCCCCCCCCCCCCCCCCCCCCCCCCCCCCCCCCCCCCCCCCCCCCCCCCCCCCCCCCCCACCCCCCCCCCCCCCCCCCCCCCCCCCCCCCCCCCCCCCCCCCCCCCCCCCCCCCCCCCCCCCCCCCCCCCCCCCCCCCCCCCCCCCCCCCCCCCCCCCCCCCCCCCCCCCCCCCCCCCCCCCCCCCCCCCCCCCCCCCCACCCCCCCCCCCCCCCCCCCCCCCCCCCCCCCCCCCCCCCCCCCCCCCCCCCCCCCCCCCCCCCCCCCCCCCCCCCCCCCCCCCCCCCCCCCCCCCCCCCCCCCCCCCCCCCCCCCCCCCCCCCCCCCCCCCCCCCCCCCCCCCCCCCCCCCCCCCCCCCCCCCCCCCCCCCCCCCCCCCCCCCCCCCCCCCCCCCCCCCCCCCCCCCCCCCCCCCCCCCCCCCCCCCCCCCCCCCCCCCCCCCCCCCCCCCCCCCCCCCCCCCCCCCCCCCCCCCCCCCCCCCCCCCCCCCCCCCCCCCCCCCCCCCCCCCCCCCCCCCCCCCCCCCCCCCCCCCCCCCCCCCCCCCCCCCCCCCCCCCCCCCCCCCCCCCCCCCCCCCCCCCCCCCCCCCCCCCCCCCCCCCCCCCCCCCCCCCCCCCCCCCCCCCCCCCCCCCCCCCCCCCCCCCCCCCCCCCCCCCCCACCCCCCCCCCCCCCCCCCCCCCCCCCCCCCCCCCCCCCCCCCCCCCCCCCCCCCCCCCCCCCCCCCCCCCCCCCCCCCCCCCCCCCCCCCCCCCCCCCCCCCCCCCCCCCCCCCCCCCCCCCCCCCCCCCCCACCCCCCCCCCCCCCCCCCCCCCCCCCCCCCCCCCCCCCCCCCCCCCCCCCCCCCCCCCCCCCCCCCCCCCCCCCCCCCCCCCCCCCCCCCCCCCCCCCCCCCCCCCCCCCCCCCCCCCCCCCCCCCCCCCCCCCCCCCCCCCCCCCCCCCCCCCCCCCCCCCCCCCCCCCCCCCCCCCCCCCCCCCCCCCCCCCCCCCCCCCCCCCCCCCCCCCCCCCCCCCCCCCCCCCCCCCCCCCCCCCCCCCCCCCCCCCCCCCCCCCCCCCCCCCCCCCCCCCCCCCCCCCCCCCCCCCCCCCCCCCCCCCCCCCCCCCCCCCCCCCCCCCCCCCCCCCCCCCCCCCCCCCCCCCCCCCCCCCCCCCCCCCCCCCCCCCCCTCCCCCCCCCCCCCCCCCCCCCCCCCCCCCCCCCCCCCCCCCCCCCCCCCCCCCCCCCCCCCCCCCCCCCCCCCCCCCCCCCCCCCCCCCCCCCCCCCCACCCCCCCCCCCCCCCCCCCCCCCCCCCCCCCCCCCCCCCCCCCCCCCCCCCCACCCCCCCCCCCCCCCCCCCCCCCCCCCCCCCCCCCCCCCCCCCCCCCCCCCCCCCCCCCCCCCCCCCCCCCCCCCCCCCCCCCCCCCCCCCCCCCCCCCCCCCACCCCCCCCCCCCCCCCCCCCCCCCCCCCCCCCCCCCCCCCCCCCCCCCCCCCCCCCCCCCCCTCCCCCCCCCCCCCCCCCCCCCCCCCCCCCCCCCCCCCCCCCCCCCCCCCCCCCCCCCCCCCCCCCCCCCCCCCCCCCCCCCCCCCCCCACCCCCCCCCCCCCCCCCCCCCCCCCCCCCCCCCCCCCCCCCCCCCCCCCCCCCCCCCCCCCCCCCCCCCCCCCCCCCCCCCCCCCCCCCCCCCCCCCCCCCCCCCCCCCCCCCCCCCCCCCCCCCCCCCCCCCCCCCCCCCCCCCCCCCCCCCCCCCCCCCCCCCCCCCCCCCCCCCCCCCCCCCCCCCCCCACCCCCCCCCCCCCCCCCCCCCCCCCCCCCCCCCCCCCCCCCCCCCCCCCCCCCCCCCCCCCCCCCCCCCACCCCCCCCCCCCCCCCCCCCCCCCCCCCCCCCCCCCCCCCCCCCCCCCCCCCCCCCCCCCCCCCCCCCCCCCCCCCCCCCCCCCCCCCCCCCCCCCCCCCCCCCCCCCCCCCCCCCCCCCCCCCCCCACCCCCCCCCCCCCCCCCCCCCCCCCCCCCCCCCCCCCCCCCCCCCCCCCCCCCCCCCCCCCCCCCCCCCCCCCCCCCCCCCCCCCACCCCCCCCCCCCCCCCCCCCCCCCCCCCCCCCCCCCCCCCCCCCCCCCCCCCCCCCCCCCCCCCCCCACCCCCCCCCCCCCCCCCCCCCCCCCCCCCCCCCCCCCCCCCCCCCCCCCCCCCCCCCCCCCACCCCCCCCCCCCCCCCCCCCCCCCCCCCCCCCCCCCCCCCCCCCCCCCCCCCCCCCCCCCCCCCCCCCCCCCCCCCCCCCCCCCCCCCCCCCCCCCCCCCCCCCCCCCCCCCCCCCCCCCCCCCCCCCCCCCCCCCCCCCCCCCCCCCCCCCCCCCCCCCCCCCCCCCCCCCCCCCCCCCCCCCCCACCCCCCCCCCCCCCCCCCCCCCCCCCCCCCCCCCCCCCCCCCCCCCCCCCCCCCCCCCCCCCCCCCCCCCCCCCCCCCCCCCCCCCCCCCCCCCCCCCCCCCCCCCCCCCCCCCCCCCCCCCCCCCCCCCCCCCCCCCCCCCCCCCCCCCCCCCCCCCCCCCCCCCCCCCCCCCCCCCCCCACCCCCCCCCCCCCCCCCCCCCCCCCCCCCCCCCCCCCCCCCCCCCCCCCCCCCCCCCCCCCCCCCCCCCCCCCCCCCCCCCCCCCCCCCCCCCCCCCCCCCCCCCCCCCCCCCCCCCCCCCCCCCCCCCCCCCCCCCCCCCCCCCCCCCCCCCCCCCCCCCCCCCCCCCCCCCCCCCCCCCCCCCCCCCCCCCCCCCCCCCCACCCCCCCCCCCCCCCCCCCCCCCCCCCCCCCCCCCCCCCCCCCCCCCCCCCCCCCCCCCCCCCCCCCCCCCCCCCCCCCCCCCCCCCCCCCCCCCCCCCCCCCCCCCCCCCCCCCCCCCCCCCCCCCCCCCCCCCCCCCCCCCCCCCCCCCCCCCCCCCCCCCCCACCCCCCCCCCCCCCCCCCCCCCCCCCCCCCCCCCCCCCCCCCCCCCCCCCCCCCCCCCCCCCCCCCCCCCCCCCCCCCCCCCCCCCCCCCCCCCCCCCCCCCCCCCCCCCCCCCCCCCCCCCCCCCCCCCCCCCCCCCCCCCCCCCCCCCCCCCCCCCCCCCCCCCCCCCCCCCCCCCCCCCCCCCACCCCCCCCCCCCCCCCCCCCCCCCCCCCCCCCACCCCCCCCCCCCCCCCCCCCCCCCCCCCCCCCCCCCCCCCCCCCCCCCCCCCCCCCCCCCCCCCCCCCCACCCCCCCCCCCCCCCCCCCCCCCCCCCCCCCCCCCCCCCCCCCCCCCCCCCCCCCCCCCCCCCCCCCCCCCCCCCCCCCCCCCCCCCCCCCCCCCCCCCCCCCCCCCCCCCCCCCCCCCCCCCCCCCCCCCCCCCCCCCCCCCCCCCCCCCCCCCCCCCCCCCCCCCCCCCCCCCCCCCCCCCCCCCCCCCCCCCCCCCCCCCCCCCCCCCCCCCCCCCCCCCCCCCCCCCCCCCCCCCCCCCCCCCCCCCCCCCCCCCCCCCCCCCCCCCCCCCCCCCCCCCCCCCCCCCCCCCCCCCCCCCCCCCCCCCCCACCCCCCCCCCCCCCCCCCCCCCCCCCCCCCCCCCCCCCCCCCCCCCCCCCCCCCCCCCCCCCCCCCCCCCCCCCCCCCCCCCCCCCCCCCCCCCCCCCCCCCCCCCCCCCCCCCCCCCCCCCCCCCCCCCCCCCCCCCCCCCCCCCCCCCCCCCCCCCCCCCCCCCCCCCCCCCCCCCCCCCCCCCCCCCCCCCCCCCCCCCCCCCCCCCCCCCCCCCCCCCCCCCCCCCCCCCCCCCCCCCCCCCCCCCCCCCCCCCCCCCCCCCCCCCCCCCCCCCCCCCCCCCCCCCCCCCCCCCCCCCCCCCCCCCCCCCCCCCCCTCCCCCCCCCCCCCCCCCCCCCCCCCCCCCCCCCCCCCCCCCCCCCCCCCCCCCCCCCCCCCCCCCCCCCCCCCCCCCCCCCCCCCCCCCCCCCCCCCCCCCCCCCCCCCCCCCCCCCCCCCCCCCCCCCCCCCCCCCCCCCCCCCCCCCCCCCCCCCCCCCCCCCCCCCCCCCCCCCCACCCCCCCCCCCCCCCCCCCCCCCCCCCCCCCCCCCCCCCCCCCCCCCCCCCCCCCCCCCCCCCCCCCCCCCCCCCCCCCCCCCCCCCCCCCCCCCCCCCCCCCCCCCCCCCCCCCCCCCCCCCCCCCCCCCCCCCCCCCCCCCCCCCCCCCCCCCCCCCCCCCCCCCCCCCCCCCCCCCCCCCCCCCCCCCCCCCCCCCCCCCCCCCCCCCCCCCCCCCCCCCCCCCCCCCCCCCCCCCCCCCCCCCCCCCCCCCCCCCCCCCCCCCCCCCCCCCCCCCCCCCCCCCCCCCCCCCCCCCCCCCCCCCCCCCCCCCCCCCCCCCCCCCCCCCCCCCCCCCCCCCCCCCCCCCCCCCCCCCCCCCCCCCCCCCCCCCCCCCCCCCCCCCCCCCCCCCCCCCCCCCCCCCCCCCCCCCCCCCCCCCCCCCCCCCCCCCCCCCCCCCCCCCCCCCCCCCCCCCCCCCCCCCCCCCCCCCCCCCCCCCCCCCCCCCCCCCCCCCCCCCCCCCCCCCCCCCCCCCCCCCCCCCCCCCCCCCCCCCCCCCCCCCCCCCCCCCCCCCCCCCCCCCCCCCCCCCCCCCCCCCCCCCCCCCCCCCCCCCCCCCCCCCCCCCCCCCCCCCCCCCCCCCCCCCCCCCCCCCCCCCCCCCCCCCCCCCCCACCCCCCCCCCCCCCCCCCCCCCCCCCCCCCCCCCCCCCCCCCCCCCCCCCCCCCCCCCCCCCCCCCCCCCCCCCCCCCCCCCCCCCCCCCCCCCCCCCCCCCCCCCCCCCCCCCCCCCCCCCCCCCCCCCCCCCCCCCCCCCCCCCCCCCCCCACCCCCCCCCCCCCCCCCCCCCCCCCCCCCCCCCCCCCCCCCCCCCCCCCCCCCCCCCCCCCCCCCCCCCCCCCCCCCCCCCCCCCCCCCCCCCCCCCCCCCCCCCCCCCCCCCCCCCCCCCCCCCCCCCCCCCCCCCCCCCCCCCCCCCCCCCCCCCCCCCCCCCCCCCCCCCCCCCCCCCCCCCCCCCCCCCCCCCCCCCCCCCCCCCCACCCCCCCCCCCCCCCCCCCCCCCCCCCCCCCCCCCCCCCCCCCCCCCCCCCCCCCCCCCCCCCCCCCCCCCCCCCCCCCCCCCCCCCCCCCCCCCCCCCCCCCCCCCCCCCCCCCCCCCCCCCCCCCCCCCCCCCCCCCCCCCCCCCCCCCCCCCCCCCCCCCCCCCCCCCCCCCCCCCCCCCCCCCCCCCCCCCCCCCCCCCCCCCCCCCCCCCCCCCCCCCCCCCCCCCCCCCCCCCCCCCCCCCCCCCCCCCCCCCCCCCCCCCCCCCCCCCCCCCCCCCCCCCCCCCCCCCCCCCCCCCCCCCCCCCCCCCCCCCCCCCCCCCCCCCCCCCCCCCCCACCCCCCCCCCCCCCCCCCCCCCCCCCCCCCCCCCCCCCCCCCCCCCCCCCCCCCCCCCCCCCCCCACCCCCCCCCCCCCCCCCCCCCCCCCCCCCCCCCCCCCCCCCCCCCCCCCCCCCCCCCCCCCCCCCCCCCCCCCCCCCCCCCCCCCCCCCCCCCCCCCCCCCCCCCCCCCCCCCCCCCCCCCCCCCCCCCCCCCCCCCCCCCCCCCCCCCCCCCCCCCCCCCCCCCCCCCCCCCCCCCCCCCCCCCCCCCCCCCCCCCCCCCCCCCCCCCCCCCCCCCCCCCCCCCCCCCCCCCCCCCCCCCCCCCCCCCCCCCCCCCCCCCCCCCCCCCCCCCCCCCCCCCCCCCCCCCCCCCCCCCCCCCCCCCCCCCCCCCCCCCCCACCCCCCCCCCCCCCCCCCCCCCCCCCCCCCCCCCCCCCCCCCCCCCCCCCCCCCCCCCCCCCCCCACCCCCCCCCCCCCCCCCCCCCCCCCCCCCCCCCCCCCCCCCCCCCCCCCCCCCCCCCCCCCCCCCCCCCCCCCCCCCCCCCCCCCCCCCCCCCCCCCCCCCCCCCCCCCCCCCCCCCCCCCCCCCCCCCCCCCCCCCCCCCCCCCCCCCCCCCCCCCCCCCCCCCCCCCCCCCCCCCCCCCCCCCCCCCCCCCCCCCCCCCCCCCCCCCCCCCCCCCCCCCCCCCCCCCCCCCCCCCCCCCCCCCCCCCCCCCCCCCCCCCCCCCCCCCCCCCCCCCCCCCCCCCCCCCCCCCCCCCCCCCCCCCCCCCCCCCCCCCCCCCACCCCCCCCCCCCCCCCCCCCCCCCCCCCCCCCCCCCCCCCCCCCCCCCCCCCCCCCCCCCCCCCCCCCCCCCCCCCCCCCCCCCCCCCCCCCCCCCCCCCCCCCCCACCCCCCCCCCCCCCCCCCCCCCCCCCCCCCCCCCCCCCCCCCCCCCCCCCCCCCCCCCCCCCCCCCCCCCCCCCCCCCCCCCCCCCCCCCCCCCCCCCCCCCCCCCCCCCCCCCCCCCCCCCCCCCCCCCCCCCCCCCCCCCCCCCCCCCCCCCCCCCCCCCCCCCCCCCCCCCCCCCCCCCCCCCCCCCCCCCCCCCCCCCCCCCCCCCCCCCCCCCCCCCCCCCCCCCCCCCCCCCCCCCCCCCCCCCCCCCCCCCCCCCCCCCCCCCCCCCCCCCCCCCCCCCCCCCCCCCCCCCCCCCCCCCCCCCCCCCCCCCCCCCCCCCCCCCCCCCCCCCCCCCCCCCCCCCCCCCCCCCCCCCCCCCCCCCCCCCCCCCCCCCCCCCCCCCCCCCCCCCCCCCCCCCCCCCCCCCCCCCCCCCCCCCCCCCCCCCCCCCCCCCCCCCCCCCCCCCCCCCCCCCCCCCCCCCCCCCCCCCCCCCCCCCCCCCCCCCTCCCCCCCCCCCCCCCCCCCCCCCCCCCCCCCCCCCCCCCCCCCCCCCCCCCCCCCCCCCCCCCCCCCCCCCCCCCCCCCCCCCCCCCCCCCCCCCCCCCCCCCCCCCCCCCCCCCCCCCCCCCCCCCCCCCCCCCCCCCCCCCCCCCCCCCCCCCCCCCCCCCCCCCCCCCCCCCCCCCCCCCCCCCCCCCCCCCCCCCCCCCCCCCCCCCCCCCCCCCCCCCCCCCCCCCCCCCCCCCCCCCCCCCCCCCCCCCCCCCCCCCCCCCCCCCCCCCCCCCCCCCCCCCCCCCCCCCCCCCCCCCCCCCCCCCCCCCCCCCCCCCCCCCCCCCCCCCCCCCCCCCCCCCCCCCCCCCCCCCCCCCCCCCCCCCCCCCCCCCCCCCCCCCCCCCCCCCCCCCCCCCCCCCCCCCCCCCCCCCCCCCCCCCCCCCCCCCCCCCCCCCCCCCCCCCCCCCCCCCCCCCCCCCCCCCCCCCCCCCCCCCCCCCCCCCCCCCCCCCCCCCCCCCCCCCCCCCCCCCCCCCCCCCCCCCCCCCCCCCCCCCCCCCCCCCCCCCCCCCCCCCCCCCCCCCCCCCCCCCCCCCCCCCCCCCCCCCCCCCCCCCCCCCCCCCCCCCCCCCCCCCCCCCCCCCCCCCCCCCCCCCCCCCCCCCCCCCCCCCCCCCCCCCCCCCCCCCCCCCCCCCCCCCCCCCCCCCCCCCCCCCCCCCCCCCCCCCCCCCCCCCCCCCCCCCCCCCCCCCCCCCCCCCCCCCCCCCCCCCCCCCCCCCCCACCCCCCCCCCCCCCCCCCCCCCCCCCCCCCCCCCCCCCCCCCCCCCCCCCCCCCCCCCCCCCCCCCCCCCCCCCCCCCCCCCCCCCCCCCCCCCCCCCCCCCCCCCCCCCCCCCCCCCCCCCCCCCCCCCCCCCCCCCCCCCCCCCCCCCCCCCCCCCCCCCCCCCCCCCCCCCCCCCCCCCCCCCCCCCCCCCCCCCCCCCCCCCCCCCCCCCCCCCCCCCCCCCCCCCCCCCCCCCCCCCCCCCCCCCCCCCCCCCCCCCCCCCCCCCCCCCCCCCCCCCCCCCCCCCCCCCCCCCCCCCCCCCCCCCCCCCCCCCCCCCCCCCCCCCCCCCCCCCCCCCCCCCCCCCCCCCCCCCCCCCCCCCCCCCCCCCCCCCCCCCCCCCCCACCCCCCCCCCCCCCCCCCCCCCCCCCCCCCCCCCCCCCCCCCCCCCCCCCCCCCCCCCCCCCCCCCCCCCCCCCCCCCCCCCCCCCCCCCCCCCCCCCCCCCCCCCCCCCCCCCCCCCCCCCCACCCCCCCCCCCCCCCCCCCCCCCCCCCCCCCCCCCCCCCCCCCCCCCCCCCCCCCCCCCCCCCCCCCCCCCCCCCCCCCCCCCCCCCCCCCCCCCCCCCCCCCCCCCCCCCCCCCCCCCCCCCCCCCCCCCCCCCCCCCCCCCCCCCCCCCCCCCCCCCCCCCCCCCCCCCCCCCCCCCCCCCCCCCCCCCCCCCCCCCCCCCCCCCCCCCCCCCCCCCCCCCCCCCCCCCCCCCCCCCCCCCCCCCCCCCCCCCCCCCCCCCCCCCCCCCCCCCCCCCCCCCCCCCCCCCCCCCCCCCCCCCCCCCCCCCCCCCCCCCCCCCCCCCCCCCCCCCCCCCCCCCCCCCCCCCCCCCCCCCCCCCCCCCCCCCCCCCCCCCCCCCCCCCCCCCCCCCCCCCCCCCCCCCCCCCCCCCCCCCCCCCCCCCCCCCCCCCCCCCCCCCCCCCCCCCCCCCCCCCCCCCCCCCCCCCCCCCCCCCCCCCCCCCCCCCCCCCCCCCCCCCCCCCCCCCCCCCCCCCCCCCCCCCCCCCCCCCCCCCCCCCCCCCCCCCCCCCCCCCCCCCCCCCCCCCCCCCCCCCCCCCCCCCCCCCCCCCCCCCCCCCCCCCCCCCCCCCCCCCCCCCCCCCCCCCCCCCCCCCCCCCCCCCCCCCCCCCCCCCCCCCCCCCCCCCCCCCCCCCCCCCCCCCCCCCCACCCCCCCCCCCCCCCCCCCCCCCCCCCCCCCCCCCCCCCCCCCCCCCCCCCCCCCCCCCCCCCCCCCCCCCCCCCCCCCCCCCCCCCCCCCCCCCCCCCCCCCCCCCCCCCCCCCCCCCCCCCCCCCCCCCCCCCCCCCCCCCCCCCCCCCCCCCCCCCCCCCCCCCCCCCCCCCCCCCCCCCCCCCCCCCCCCCCCCCCCCCCCCCCCCCCCCCCCCCCCCCCCCCCCCCCCCCCCCCCCCCCCCCCCCCCCCCCCCCCCCCCCCCCCCCCCCCCCCCCCCCCCCCCCCCCCCCCCCCCCCCCCCCCCCCCCCCCCCCCCCCCCCCCCCCCCCCCCCCCCCCCCCCCCCCCCCCCCCCCCCCCCCCCCCCCCCCCCCCCCCCCCCCCCCCCCCCCCCCCCCCCCCCCCCCCCCCCCCCCCCCCCCCCCCCCCCCCCCCCCCCCCCCCCCCCCCCCCCCCCCCCCCCCCCCCCCCCCCCCCCCCCCCCCCCCCCCCCCCCCCCCCCCACCCCCCCCCCCCCCCCCCCCCCCCCCCCCCCCCCCCCCACCCCCCCCCCCCCCCCCCCCCCCCCCCCCCCCCCCCCCCCCCCCCCCCCCCCCCCCCCCCCCCCCCCCCCCCCCCCCCCCCCCCCCCCCCCCCCCCCCCCCCCCCCCCCCCCCCCCCCCCCCCCCCCCCCCCCCCCCCCCCCCCCCCCCCCCCCCCCCCCCCCCCCCCCCCCCCCCCCCCCCCCCCCCCCCCCCCCCCCCCCCCCCCCCCCCCCCCCCCCCCCCCCCCCCCCCCCCCCCCCCCCCCCCCCCCCCCCCCCCCCCCCCCCCCCCCCCCCCCCCCCCCCCCCCCCCCCCCCCCCCCCCCCCCCCCCCCCCCCCCCCCCCCCCCCCCCCCCCCCCCCCCCCCCCCCCCCCCCCCCCCCCCCCCCCCCCCCCCCCCCCCCACCCCCCCCCCCCCCC
Organism: Cyclocarya paliurus; assembly: GCA_029856935.1. Lineage (NCBI taxonomy): Eukaryota > Viridiplantae > Streptophyta > Magnoliopsida > Fagales > Juglandaceae > Cyclocarya > Cyclocarya paliurus. The sequence goes on from JARVXP010000185.1 coordinate 64,487, forward strand.
CCCCCCCCCCCCCCCCCCCCCCCCCCCCCCCCCCCCCCCCCCCCCCCCCCCCCCCCCCCCCCCCCCCCCCCCCCCCCCCCCCCCCCCCCCCCCCCCCCCCCCCCCCCCCCCCCCCCCCCCCCCCCCCCCCCCCCCCCCCCCCCCCCCCCCCCCCCCCCCCCCCCCCCCCCCCCCCCCCCCCCCCCCCCCCCCCCCCCCCCCCCCCCACCCCCCCCCCCCCCCCCCCCCCCCCCCCCCCCCCCCCCCCCCCCCCCCCCCCCCCCCCCCCCCCCCCCCCCCCCCCCCCCCCCCCCCCCCCCCCCCCCCCCCCCCCCCCCCCCCCCCCCCCCCCCCCCCCCCCCCCCCCCCCCCCCCCCCCCCCCCCCCCCCCCCCCCCCCCCCCCCCCCCCCCCCCCCCCCCCCCCCCCCCCCCCCCCCCCCCCCCCCCCCCCCCCCCCCCCCCCCCCCCCCCCCCCCCCCCCCCCCCCCCCCCCCCCCCCCCCCCCCCCCCCCCCCCCCCCCCCCCCCCCCCCCCCCCCCCCCCCCCCCCCCCCCCCCCCCCCCCCCCCCCCCCCCCCCCCCCCCCCCCCCCCCCCCCCCCCCCCCCCCCCCCCCCCCCCCCCCCCCCCCCCCCCCCCCCCCCCCCCCCCCCCCCCCCCCCCCCCCCCCCCCCCCCCCCCCCCCCCCCCCCCCCCCCCCCCCCCCCCCCCCCCCCCCCCCCCCCCCCCCCCCCCCCCCCCCCCCCCCCCCCCCCCCCCCCCCCCCCCCCCCCCCCCCCCCCCCCCCCCCCCCCCCCCCCCCCCCCCCCCCCCCCCCCCCCCCCCCCCCCCCCCCCCCCCCCCCCCCCCCCCCCCCCCCCCCCCCCCCCCCCCCCCCCCCCCCCCCCCCCACCCCCCCCCCCCCCCCCCCCCCCCCCCCCCCCCCCCCCCCCCCCCCCCCCCCCCCCCCCCCCCCCCCCCCCCCCCCCCCCCCCCCCCCCCCCCCCCCCCCCCCCCCCCCCCCCCCCCCCCCCCCCCCCCCCCCCCCCCCCCCCCCCCCCCCCCCCCCCCCCCCCCCCCCCCCCCCCCCCCCCCCCCCCCCCCCCCCCCCCCCCCCCCCCCCCCCCCCCCCCCCCCCCCCCCCCCCCCCCCCCCCCCCCCCCCCCCCCCCCCCCCCCCCCCCCCCCCCCCCCCCCCCCCCCCCCCCCCCCCCCCCCCCCCCCCCCCCCCCCCCCCCCCCCCCCCCCCCCCCCCCCCCCCCCCCCCCCCCCCCCCCCCCCCCCCCCCCCCCCCCCCCCCCCCCCCCACCCCCCCCCCCCCCCCCCCCCCCCCCCCCCCCCCCCCCCCCCCCCCCCCCCCCCCCCCCCCCCCCCCCCCCCCCCCCCCCCCCCCCCCCCCCCCCCCCCCCCCCCCCCCCCCCCCCCCCCCCCCCCCCCCCCCCCCCCCCCCCCCCCCCCCCCCCCCCCCCCCCCCCCCCCCCCCCCCCCCCCCCCCCCCCCCCCCCCCCCCCCCCCCCCCCCCCCCACCCCCCCCCCCCCCCCCCCCCCCCCCCCCCCCCCCCCCCCCCCCCCCCCCCCCCCCCCCCCCCCCCCCCCCCCCCCCCCCCCCCCCCCCCCCCCCCCCCCCCCCCCCCCCCCCCCCCCCCCCCCCCCCCCCCCCCCCCCCCCCCCCCCCCCCCCCCCCCCCCCCCCCCCCCCCCCCCCCCCCCCCCCCCCCCCCCCCCCCCCCCCCCCCCCCCCCCCCCCCCCCCCCCCCCCCCCCCCCCCCCCCCCCCCCCCCCCCCCCCCCCCCCCCCCCCCCCCCCCCCCCCCCCCCCCCCCCCCCCCCCCCCCCCCCCCCCCCCCCCCCCCCCCCCCCCCCCCCCCCCCCCCCCCCCCCCCCCCCCCCCCCCCCCCCCCCCCCCCCCCCCCCCCCCCCCCCCCCCCCCCCCCCCCCCCCCCCCCCCCCCCCCCCCCCCCCCCCCCCCCCCCCCCCCCCCCCCCCCCCCCCCCCCCCCCCCCCCCCCCCCCCCCCCCCCCCCCCCCCCCCCCCCCCCCCCCCCCCCCCCCCCCACCCCCCCCCCCCCCCCCCCCCCCCCCCCCCCCCCCCCCCCCCCCCCCCCCCCCCCCCCCCCCCCCCCCCCCCCCCCCCCCCCCCCCCCCCCCCCCCCCCCCCCCCCCCCCCCCCCCCCCCCCCCCCCCCCCCCCCCCCCCCCCCCCCCCCCCCCCCCCCCCCCCCCCCCCCCCCCCCCCCCCCCCCCCCCCCCCCCCCCCCCCCCCCCCCCCCCCCCCCCCCCCCCCCCCCCCCCCCCCCCCCCCCCCCCCCCCCCCCCCCCCCCCCCCCCCCCCCCCCCCCCCCCCCCCCCCCCCCCCCCCCCCCCCCCCCCCCCCCCCCCCCCCCCCCCCCCCCCCCCCCCCCCCCCCCCCCCCCCCCCCCCCCCCCCCCCCCCCCCCCCCCCCCCCCCCCCCCCCCCCCCCCCCCCCCCCCCCCCCCCCCCCCCCCCCCCCCCCCCCCCCCCCCCCCCCCCCCCCCCCCCCCCCCCCCCCCCCCCCCCCCCCCCCCCCCCCCCCCCCCCCCCCCCCCCCCCCCCCCCCCCCCCCCCCCCCCCCCCCCCCCCCCCCCCCCCCCCCCCCCCCCCCCCCCCCCCCCCCCCCCCCCCCCCCCCCCCCCCCCCCCCACCCCCCCCCCCCCCCCCCCCCCCCCCCCCCCCCCCCCCCCCCCCCCCCCCCCCCCCCCCCCACCCCCCCCCCCCCCCCCCCCCCCCCCCCCCCCCCCCCCCCCCCCCCCCCCCCCCCCCCCCCCCCCCCCCCCCCCCCCCCCCCCCCCCACCCCCCCCCCCCCCCCCCCCCCCCACCCCCCCCCCCCCCCCCCCCCCCCCCCCCCCCCCACCCCCCCCCCCCCCCCCCCCCCCCCCCCCCCCCCCCCCCCCCCCCCCCCCCCCCCCCCCCCCCCCCCCCCCCCCCCCCCCCCCCCCCCCCCCCCCCCCCCCCCCCCCCCCCCCCACCCCCCCCCCCCCCCCCCCCCCCCCCCCCCCCCCCCCCCCCCCCCCCCCCCCCCCCCCCCCCCCCCCCCCCCCCCCCCCCCCCCCCCCCCCCCCCCCCCCCCCCCCCCCCCCCCCCCCCCCCCCCCCCCCCCCCCCCCCCCCCCCCCCCCCCCCCCCCCCCCCCCCCCCCCCCCCCCCCCCCCCCCCCCCCCCCCCCCCCCCCCCCCCCCCCCCCCCCCCCCCCCCCCCCCCCCCCCCCCCCCCCCCCCCCACCCCCCCCCCCCCCCCCCCCCCCCCCCCCCCCCCCCCCCCCCCCCCCCCCCCCCCCCCCCCCCCCCCCCCCCCCCCCCCCCCCCCCCCCCCCCCCCCCCCCCCCCCCCCCCCCCCCCCCCCCCCCCCCCCCCCCCCCCCCCCCCCCCCCCCCCCCCCCCCCCCCCCCCCCCCCCCCCCCCCCCCCCCCCCCCCCCCCCCCCCCCCCCCCCCCCCCCCCCCCCCCCCCCCCCCCCCCCCCCCCCCCCCCCCCCCCCACCCCCCCCCCCCCCCCCCCCCCCCCCCCCCCCCCCCCCCCCCCCCCCCCCCCCCCCCCCCCCCCCCCCCCCCCCCCCCCCCCCCCCCCCCCCCCCCCCCCCCCCCCCCCCCCCCCCCCCCCCCCCCCCCCCCCCCCCCCCCCCCCCCCCCCCCCCCCCCCCCCCCCCCCCCCCCCCCCCCCCCCCCCCCCCCCCCCCCCCCCCCCCCCCCCCCCCCCCCCCCCCCCCCCCCCCCCCCCCCCCCCCCCCCCCCCCCCCCCCCCCCCCCCCCCCCCCCCCCCCCCCCCCCCCCCCCCCCCCCCCCCCCCCCCCCCCCCCCCCCCCCCCCCCCCCCCCCCCCCCCCCCCCCCCCCCCCCCCCCCCCCCCCCCCCCCCCCCCCCCCCCCCCCCCCCCCCCCCCCCCCCCCCCCCCCCCCCCCCCCCCCCCCCCCCCCCCCCCCCCCCCCCCCCCCCCCCCCCCCCCCCCCCCCCCCCCCCCCCCCCCCCCCCCCCCCCCCCCCCCCCCCCCCCCCCCCCCCCCCCCCCCCCCCCCCCCCCCCCCCCCCCCCCCCCCCCCCCCCCCCCCCCCCCCCCCCCCCCCCCCCCCCCCCCCCCCCCCCCCCCCCCCCCCCCCCCCCCCCCCCCCCCCCCCCCCCCCCCCCCCCCCCCCCCCCCCCCCCCCCCCCCCCCCCCCCCCCCCCCCCCCCCCCCCCCCCCCCCACCCCCCCCCCCCCCCCCCCCCCCCCCCCCCCCCCCCCCCCCCCCCCCCCCCCCCCCCCCCCCCCCCCCCCCCCCCCCCCCCCCCCCCCCCCCCCCCCCCCCCCCCCCCCCCCCCCCCCCCCCCCCCCCCCCCCCCCCCCCCCCCCCCCCCCCCCCCCCCCCCCCCCCCCCCCCCCCCCCCCCCCCCCCCCCCCCCCCCCCCCCCCCCCCCCCCCCCCCCCCCCCCCCCCCCCCCCCCCCCCCCCCCCCCCCCCCCCCCCCCCCCCCCCCCCCCCCCCCCCCCCCCCCCCCCCCCCCCCCCCCCCCCCCCCCCCCCCCCCCCCCCCCCCCCCCCCCCCCCCCCCCCCCCCCCCCCCCCCCCCCCCCCCCCCCCCCCCCCCCCCCCCCCCCCCCCCCCCCCCCCCCCCCCCCCCCCCCCCCCCCCCCCCCCCCCCCCCCCCCCCCCCCCCCCCCCCCCCCCCCCCCCCCCCCCCCCCCCCCCCCCCCCCCCCCCCCCCCCCCCCCCCCCCCCCCCCCCCCCCCCCCCCCCCCCCCCCCCCCCCCCCCCCCCCCCCCCCCCCCCCCCCCCCCCCCCCCCCCCCCCCCCCCCCCCCCCCCCCCCCCCCCCCCCCCCCCCCCCCCCCCCCCCCCCCCCCCACCCCCCCCCCCCCCCCCCCCCCCCCCCCCCCCCCCCCCCCCCCCCCCCCCCCCCCCCCCCCCCCCCCCCCCCCCCCCCCCCCCCCCCCCCCCCCCCCCCCCCCCCCCCCCCCCCCCCCCCCCCACCCCCCCCCCCCCCCCCCCCCCCCCCCCCCCCCCCCCCCCACCCCCCCCCCCCCCCCCCCCCCCCCCCCCCCCCCCCCCCCCCCCCCCCCCCCCCCCCCCCCCCCCCCCCCCCCCCCCCCCCCCCCCCCCCCCCCCCCCCCCCCCCCCCCCCCCCCCCCCCCCCCCCCCCCCCCCCCCCCCCCCCCCCCCCCCCCCCCCCCCCCCCCCCCCCCCCCCCCCCCCCCCCCCCCCCCCCCCCCCCCCCCCCCCCCCCCCCCCCCCCCCCCCCCCCCCCCCCCCCCCCCCCCCCCCCCCCCCCCCCCCCCCCCCCCCCCCCCCCCCCCCCCCCCCCCCCCCCCCCACCCCCCCCCCCCCCCCCCCCCCCCCCCCCCCCCCCCCCCCCCCCCCCCCCCCCCCCCCCCCCCCCCCCCCCCCCCCCCCCCCCCCCCCCACCCCCCCCCCCCCCCCCCCCCCCCCCCCCCCCCCCCCCCCCCCCCCCCCCCCCCCCCCCCCCCCCCCCCCCCCCCCCCCCCCCCCCCCCCCCCCCCCCCCCCCCCCCCCCCCCCCCCCCCCCCCCCCCCCCCCCCCCCCCCCCCCCCCCCCCCCCCCCCCCCCCCCCCCCCCCCCCCCCCCCCCCCCCCCCCCCCCCCCCCCCCCCCACCCCCCCCCCCCCCCCCCCCCCCCCCCCCCCCCCCCCCCCCCCCCCCCCCCCCACCCCCCCCCCCCCCCCCCCCCCCCCCCCCCCCCCCCCCCCCCCCCCCCCCCCCCCCCCCCCCCCCCCCCCCCCCCCCCCCCCCCCCCCCCCCCCCCCCCCCCCCCCCCCCCCCCCCCCCCCCCCCCCCCCCCCCCCCCCCCCCCCCCCCCCCCCCCCCCCCCCCCCCCCCCCCCCCCCCCCCCCCCCCCCCCCCCCCCCCCCCCCCCCCCCCCCCCCCCCCCCCCCCCCCCCCCCCCCCCCCCCCCCCCCCCCCCCCCCCCCCCCCCCCCCCCCCCCCCCCCCCCCCCCCCCCCCCCCCCCCCCCCCCCCCCCCCCCCCCCCCCCCCCCCCCCCCCCCCCCCCCCCCCCCCCCCCCCCCCCCCCCCCCCCCCCCCCCCCCCCCCCCCCCCCCCCCCCCCCCCCCCCCCCCCCCCCCCCCCCCCCCCCCCCCCCCCCCCCCCCCCCCCCCCCCCCCCCCCCCCCCCCCCCCCCCCCCCCCCCCCCCCCCCCCCCCCCCCCCCCCCCCCCCCCCCCCCCCCCCCCCCCCCCCCCCCCCCCCCCCCCCCCCCCCCCCCCCCCCCCCCCCCCCCCCCCCCCCCCACCCCCCCCCCCCCCCCCCCCCCCCCCCCCCCCCCCCCCCCCCCCCCCCCCCCCCCCCCCCCCCCCCCCCCCCCCCCCCCCCCCCCCCCCCCCCCCCCCCCCCCCCCCCCCCCCCCCCCCCCCCCCCCCCCCCCCCCCCCCCCCCCCCCCCCCCCCCCCCCCCCCCCCCCCCCCCCCCCCCCCCCCCCCCCCCCCCCCCCCCCCCCCCCCCCCCCCCCCCCCCCCCCCCCCCCCCCCCCCCCCCCCCCCCCCCCCCCCCCCCCCCCCCCCCCCCCCCCCCCCCCACCCCCCCCCCCCCCCCCCCCCCCCCCCCCCCCCCCCCCCCCCCCCCCCCCCCCCCCCCCCCCCCCCCCCCCCCCCCCCCCCCCCCCCCCCCCCCCCCCCCCCCCCCCCCCCCCCCCCCCCCCCCCCCCCCCCCCCCCCCCCCCCCCCCCCCCCCCCCCCCCCCCCCCCCCCCCCCCCCCCCCCCCCCCCCCCCCCCCCCCCCCCCCCCCCCCCCCCCCCCCCCCCCCCCCCCCCCCCCCCCCCCCCCCCCCCCCCCCCCCCCCCCCCCCCCCCCCCCCCCCCCCCCCCCCCCCCCCCCCCCCCCCCACCCCCCCCCCCCCCCCCCCCCCCCCCCCCCCCCCCCCCCCCCCCCCCCCCCCCCCCCCCCCCCCCCCCCCCCCCCCCCCCCCCCCCCCCCCCCCCCCCCCCCCCCCCCCCCCCCCCCCCCCCCCCACCCCCCCCCCCCCCCCCCCCCCCCCCCCCCCCCCCCCCCCCCCCCCCCCCCCCCCCCCCCCCCCCCCCCCCCCCCCCCCCCCCCCCCCCCCCCCCCCCCCCCCCCCCCCCCCCCCCCCCCCCCCCCCCCCCCCCCCCCCCCCCCCCCCCCCCCCCCCCCCCCCCCCCCCCCCCCCCCCCCCCCCCCCCCCCCCCCCCCCCCCCCCCCCCCCCCCCCCCCCCCCCCCACCCCCCCCCCCCCCCCCCCCCCCCCCCCCCCCCCCCCCCCCCCCCCCCCCCACCCCCCCCCCCCCCCCCCCCCCCCCCCCCCCCCCCCCCCCCCCCCCCCCCCCCCCCCCCCCCCCCCCCCCCCCCCCCCCCCCCCCCCCCCCCCCCCCCCCCCCCCCCCCCCCCCCCCCCCCCCCCCCCCCCCCCCCCCCCCCCCCCCCCCCCCCCACCCCCCCCCCCCCCCCCCCCCCCCCCCCCCCCCCCCCCCCCCCCCCCCCCCCCCCCCCCCCCCCCCCCCCCCCCCCCCCCCCCCCCCCCCCCCCCCCCCCCCCCCCCCCCCCCCCCCCCCCCCCCCCCCCCCCCCCCCCCCCCCCCCCCCCCCCCCCCCCCCCCCCCCCCCCCCCCCCCCCCCCCCCCCCCCCCCCCCCCCCCCACCCCCCCCCCCCCCCCCCCCCCCCCCCCCCCCCCCCCCCCCCCCCCCCCCCCCCCCCCCCCCCCCCCCCCCCCCCCCCCCCCCCCCCCCCCCCCCCCCCACCCCCCCCCCCCCCCCCCCCCCCCCCCCCCCCCCCCCCCCCCCCCCCCCCCCCCCCCCCCCCCCCCCCCCCCCCCCCCCCCCCCCCCCCCCCCCCCCCCCACCCCCCCCCCCCCCCCCCCCCCCACCCCCCCCCCCCCCCCCCCCCCCCCCCCCCCCCCCCCCCCCCCCCCCCCCCCCCCCCCCCCCCCCCCCCCCCCCCCCCCCCCCCCCCCCCCCCCCCCCCCCCCCCCCCCCCCCCCCCCCCCCCCCCCCCCCCCCCCCCCCCCCCCCCCCCCCCCCCCCCCCCCCCCCCCCCCCCCCCCCCCCCCCCCCCCCCCCCCCCCCCCCCCCCCCCCCCCCCCCCCACCCCCCCCCCCCCCCCCCCCCCCCCCCCCCCCCCCCCCCCCCCCCCCCCCCCCCCCCCCCCCCCCCCCCCCCCCCCCCCCCCCCCCCCCCCACCCCCCCCCCCCCCCCCCCCCCCCCCCCCCCCCCCCCCCCCCCCCCCCCCCCCCCCCCCCCCCCCCCCCCCCCCCCCCCCCCCCCCCCCCCCCCCCCCCCCCCCCCCCCCCCCCCCCCCCCCCCCCCCCCCACCCCCCCCCCCCCCCCCCCCCCCCCCCCCCCCCCCCCCCCCCCCCCCCCCCCCCCCCCCCCCCCCCCCCCCCCCCCCCCCCCCCCCCCCCACCCCCCCCCCCCCCCCCCCCCCCCCCCCCCCCCCCCCCCCCCCCCCCCACCCCCCCCCCCCCCCCCCCCCCCCCCCCCCCCCCCCCCCCCCCCCCCCCCCCCCCCCCCCCCCCCCCCCCCCCCCCCCCCCCCCCCCCCCCCCCCCCCCCCCCCCCCCCCCCCCCCCCCCCCCCCACCCCCCCCCCCCCCCCCCCCCCCCCCCCCCCCCCCCCCCCCCCCCCCCCCCCCCCCCCCCCCCCCCCCCCCCCCCCCCCCCCCCCCCCCCCCCCCCCCCCCCCCCCCCCACCCCCCCCCCCCCCCCCCCCCCCCCCCCCCCCCCCCCCCCCCCCCCCCCCCCCCCCCCCCCCCCCCCCCCCCCCCCCCCCCCCCCCCCCCCCCCCCCCCCCCCCCCCCCCCCCCCCCCCCCCCCCCCCCCCCCCCCCCCCCCCCCCCCCCCCCCCCCCCCCCCCCCCCCCCCCCCCCCCCCCCCCCCCCCCCCCCCCCCCCCCCCCCCCCCCCCCCCCCCCCCCCCCCCCCCCCCCCCCCCCCCCCCCCCCCCCCCCCCCCCCCCCCCCCCCCCCCCCCCCCCCCCCCCCCCCCCCCCCCCCCCCCCCCCCCCCCCCCCCCCCCCCCCCCCCCCCCCCCCCCCCCCCCCCCCCCCCCCCCCCCCCACCCCCCCCCCCCCCCCCCCCCCCCCCCCCCCCCCCCCCCCCCCCCCCCCCCCCCCCCCCCCCCCCCCCCCCCCCCCCCCCCCCCCCCCCCCCCCCCCCCCCCCCCCCCCCCCCCCCCCCCCCCCCCCCCCCCCCCCCCCCCCCCCCCCCCCCCCCCCCCCCCCCCCCCCCCCCCCCCCCCCCCCCCCCCCCCCCCCCCCCCCCCCCCCCCCCCCCCCCCCCCCCCCCCCCCCCCCCCCCCCCCCCCCCCCCCCCCCCCCCCCCCCCCCCCCCCCCCCCCCCCCCCCCCCCCCCCCCCCCCCCCCCCCCCCCCCCCCCCCCCCCCCCCCCCCCCCCCCCCCCCCCCCCCCCCCCCCCCCCACCCCCCCCCCCCCCCCCCCCCCCCCCCCCCCCCCCCCCCCCCCCCCCCCCACCCCCCCCCCCCCCCCCCCCCCCCCCCCCCCCCCCCCCCCCCCCCCCCCCCCCCCCCCCCCCCCCCCCCCCCCCCCCCCCCCCCCCCCCCCCCCCCCCCCCCCCCCCCCCCCCCCCCCCCCCCCCCCCCCCCCCCCCCCCCCCCCCCCCCCCCCCCCCCCCCCCCACCCCCCCCCCCCCCCCCCCCCCCCCCCCCCCCCCCCCCCCCCCCCCCCCCCCCCCCCCCCCCCCCCCCCCCCCCCCCCCCCCCCCCCCCCCCCCCCCCCCCCCCCCCCCCCCCCCCCCCCCCCCCCCCCCCCCCCCCCCCCCCCCCCCCCCCCCCCCCCCCCCCCCCCCCCCCCCCCCCCCCCCCCCCCCCCCCCCCCCCCCCCCCCCCCCCCCCCCCCCCCCCCCCCCCCCCCCCCCCCCCCCCCCCCCCCCCCCCCCCCCCCCCCCCCCCCCCCCCCCCCCCCCCCCCCCCCCCCCCCCCCCCCCCCCCCCCCCCCCCCCCCCCCCCCCCCCCCCCCCCCCCCCCCCCACCCCCCCCCCCCCCCCCCCCCCCCCCCCCCCCCCCCACCCCCCCCCCCCCCCCCCCCCCCCCCCCCCCCCCCCCCCCCCCCCCCCCCCCCCCCCCCCCCCCCCCCCCCCCCCCCCCCCCCCCCCCCCCCCCCCCCCCCCCCCCCCCCCCCCCCCCCCCCCCCCCCCCCCCCCCCCCCCCCCCCCCCCCCCCCCCCCCCCCCCCCCCCCCCCCCCCCCCCCCCCCCCCCCCCCCCCCCCCCCCCCCCCCCCCCCCCCCCCCCCCCCCCCCCCCCCCCCCCCCCCCCCCCCCCCCCCCCCCCCCCCCCCCCCCCCCCCCCCCCCCCCCCCCCCCCCCCCCCCACCCCCCCCCCCCCCCCCCCCCCCCCCCCCCCCCCCCCCCCCCCCCCCCCCCCCCCACCCCCCCCCCCCCCCCCCCCCCCCCCCCCCCCCCCCCCCCCCCCCCCCCCCCCCCCCCCCCCCCCCCCCCCCCCCCCCCCCCCCCCCCCCCCCCCCCCCCCCCCCCCCCCCCCCCACCCCCCCCCCCCCCCCCCCCCCCCCCCCCCCCCCCCCCCCCCCCCCCCCCCCCCCCCCCCCCCCCCCCCCCCCCCCCCCCCCCCCCCCCCCCCCCCCCCCCCCCCCCCCCCCCCCCCCCCCCCCCCACCCCCCCCCCCCCCCCCCCCCCCCCCCCCCCCCCCCCCCCCCCACCCCCCCCCCCCCCCCCCCCCCCCCCCCCCCCCCCCCCCCCCCCCCCCCCCCCCCCCCCCCCCCCCCCCCCCCCCCCCCCCCCCCCCCCCCCCCCCCCCCCCCCCCCCCCCCCCCCCCCCCCCCCCCACCCCCCCCCCCCCCCCCCCCCCCCCCCCCCCCCCCCCCCCCCCCCCCCCCCCCCCCCCCCCCCCCCCCCCCCCCCCCCCCCCCCCCCCCCCCCCCCCCCCCCCCCCCCCCCCCCCCCCCACCCCCCCCCCCCCCCCCCCCCCCCCCCCCCCCCCCCCCCCCCCCCCCCCCCCCCCCCCCCCCCCCCCCCCCCCCCCCCCCCCCCCCCCCCCCCCCCCCCCCCCCCCCCCCCCCCCCCCCCCCCCCCCCCCCCCCCCCCCCCCCCCCCCCCCCCCCCCCCCCCCCCCCCCCCCCCCCCCCCCCCCCCCCCCCCCCCCCCCCCCCCCCCCCCCCCCCCCCCCCCCCCCCCCCCCCCCCCCCCCCCCCCCCCCCCCCCCCCCCCCCCCCCCCCCCCCCCCCCCCCCCCCCCCCCCCCCCCCCCCCCCCCCCCCCCCCCCCCCCCCCCCCCCCCCCACCCCCCCCCCCCCCCCCCCCCCCCCCCCCCCCCCCCCCCCCCCCCCCCCCCCCCCCCCCCCCACCCCCCCCCCCCCCCCCCCCCCCCCCCCCCCCCCCACCCCCCCCCCCCCCCCCCCCCCCCCCCCCCCCCCCCCCCCCCCCCCCCCCCCCCCCCCCCCCCCCCCCCCCCCCCCCCCCCCCCCCCCCCCCCCCCCCCCCCCCCCCCCCCCCCCCCCCCCCCCCCCCCACCCCCCACCCCCCCCCCCCCCCCCCCCCCCCCCCCCCCCCCCCCCCCCCCCCCCCCCCCCCCCCCCCCCCCCCCCCCCCCCCCCCCCCCCCCCCCCCCCCCCCCCCCCCCCCCCCCCCCCCCCCCCCCCCCCCCCCCCCCCCCCCCCCCCCCCCCCCCCCCCCCCCCCCCCCCCCCCCCCCCCCCCCCCCCCCCCCCCCCCCCCCCCCCCCCCCCCCCCCCCCCCCCCCCCCCCCCCCCCCCCCCCCCCCCCCCCCCCCCCCCCCCCCCCCCCCCCCCCCCCCACCCCCCCCCCCCCCCCCCCCCCCCCCCCCCCCCCCCCCCCCCCCCCCCCCCCCCCCCCCCCCCCCCCCCCCCCCCCCCCACCCCCCCCCCCCCCCCCCCCCCCCCCCCCCCCCCCCCCCCCCCCCCCCCCCCCCCCCCCCCCCCCCCCCCCCCCCCCACCCCCCCCCCCCCCCCCCCCCCCCCCCCCCCCCCCCCCCCCCCCCCCCCCCCCCCCCCCCCCCCCCCCCCCCCCCCCCACCCCCCCCCCCCCCCCCCCCCCCCCCCCCCCCCCCCCCCCCCCCCCCCCCCCCCCCCCCCCCCCCCCCCCCCCCCCCCCCCCCCCCCCCCCCCCCCCCCCCCCCCCCCCCCCCCCCCCCCCCCCCCCCCCCCCCCCCCCCCCCCCCCCCCCCCCCCCCCCCCCCCCCCCCCCCCCCCCCCCCCCCCCCCCCCCCCCCCCCCCCCCCCCCCCCCCCCCCCCCCCCCCCCCCCCCCCCCCCCCCCCCCCCCCCCCCCCCCCCCCCCCCCCCCCCCCCCCCCCCCCCCCCCCCCCCCCCCCCCCCCCCCCCCCCCCCCCCCCCCCCCCCCCCCCCCCCCCCCCCCCCCCCCCCCCCCCCCCCCCCCCCCCCCCCCCCCCCCCCCCCCCCCCCCCCCCCCCCCCCCCCCCCCCCCCCCCCCCCCCCCCCCCCCCCCCCCCCCCCCCCCCCCCCCCCCCCCCCCCCCCCCCCCCCCCCCCCCCCCCCCCCCCCCCCCCCCCCCCCCCCCCCCCCCCCCCCCCCCCCCCCCCCCCCCCCCCCCCCCCCCCCCCCCCCCCCCCCCCCCCCCCCCCCCCCCCCCCCCCCCCCCACCCCCCCCCCCCCCCCCCCCCCCCCCCCCCCCCCACCCCCCCCCCCCCCCCCCCCCCCCCCCCCCCCCCCCCCCCCCCCCCCCCCCCCCCCCCCCCCCCCCCCCCCCCCCCCCCCCCCCCCCCCCCCCCCCCCCCCCCCCCCCCCCCCCCCCCCCCCCCCCCCCCCCCCCCCCCCCCCCCCCCCCCCCCCCCCCCCCCCCCCCCCCCCCCCCCCCCCCCCCCCCCCCCCCCCCCCCCCCCCCCCCCCCCCCCCCCCCCCCCCCCCCCCCCCCCCCCCCCCCCCCCCCCCCCCCCCCCCCCCCCCCCCCCCCCCCCCCCCCCCCCCCCCCCCCCCCCCCCCCCCCCCCCCCCCCCCCCCCCCCCCCCCCCCCCCCCCCCCCCCCCCCCCCCCCCCCCCCCCCCCCCCCCCCCCCCCCCCCCCCCCCCCCCCCCCCCCCCCCCCCCCCCCCCCCCCCCCCCCCCCCCCCCCCCCCCCCCCCCCCCCCCCCCCCCCCCCCCACCCCCCCCCCCCCCCCCCCCCCCCCCCCCCCCCCCCCCCCCCCCCCCCCCCCCCCCCCCCCCCCCCCCCCCCCCCCCCCCCCCCCCCCCCCCCCCCCCCCCCCCCCCCCCCCCCCCCCCCCCCCCCCCCCCCCCCCCCCCCCCCCCCCCCCCCCCCCCCCCCCCCCCCCCCCCCCCCCCCCCCCCCCCCCCCCCCACCCCCCCCCCCCCCCCCCCCCCCCCCCCCCCCCCCCCCCCCCCCCCCCCCCCCCCCCCCCCCCCCCCCCCCCCCCCCCCCCACCCCCCCCCCCCCCCCCCCCCCCCCCCCCCCCCCCCCCCCCCCCCCCCCCCCCCCCCCCCCCCCCCCCCCCCCCCCCCCCCCCCCCCCCCCCCCCCCCCCCCCCCCCCCCCCCCCCCCCCCCCCCCCCCCCCCACCCCCCCCCCCCCCCCCCCCCCCCCCCCCCCCCCCCCCCCCCCCCCCCCCCCCCCCCCCCCCCCCCCCCCCCCCCCCCCCCCCCCCCCCCCCCCCCCCCCCCCCCCCCCCCCCCCCCCCCCCCCCCCCCCCCCCCCCCCCCCCCCCCCCCCCCCCCCCCCCCCCCCCCCCCCCCCCCCACCCCCCCCCCCCCCCCCCCCCCCCCCCCCCCCCCCCCCCCCCCCCCCCCCCCCCCACCCCCCCCCCCCCCCCCACCCCCCCCCCCCCCCCCCCCCCCCCCCCCCCCCCCCCCCCCCCCCCCCCCCCCCCCCCCCCCCCCCCCCCCCCCCCCCCCCCCCCCCCCCCCCCCCCCCCCCCCCCCCCCCCCCCCCCCCCCCCCCCCCCCCCCCCCCCCCCCCCCCCCCCCCCACCCCCCCCCCCCCCCCCCCCCCCCCCCCCCCCCCCCCCCCCCCCCCCCCCCCCCCCCCCCCCCCCCCCCCCCCCCCCCCCCCCCCCCCCCCCCCCCCCCCCCCCCCCCCCCCCCCCCCCCACCCCCCCCCCCCCCCCCCCCCCCCCCCCCCCCCCCCCCCCCCCCCCCCCCCCCCCCCCACCCCCCCCCCCCCCCCCCCCCCCCCCCCCCCCCCCCCCCCCCCCCCCCCCCCCCCCCCCCCCCCCCCCCCCCCCCCCCCCCCCCCCCCCCCCCCCCCCCCCCCCCCCCCCCCCCCCCCCCCCCCCCCCCCCCCCACCCCCCCCCACCCCCCCCCCCCCCCCCCCCCCCCCCCCCCCCCCCCCCCCCCCCCCCCCCCCCCCCCCCCCCCCCCCCCCCCCCCCCCCCCCCCCCCCCCCCCCCCCCCCCCCCCCCCCCCCCCCCCCCCCCCCCCCCCCCCCCCCCCCCCCCCCCCCCCCCCCCCCCCCCCCCCCCCCCCCCCCCCCCCCCCCCCCCCCCCCCCCCCCCCCCCCCCCCCCCCCCCCCCCCCCCCCCCCCCCCCCCCCCCCCCCCCCCCCCCCCCCCCCACCCCCCCCCCCCCCCCCCCCCCCCCCCCCCCCCCCCCCCCCCCCCCCCCCCCCACCCCCCCCCCCCCCCCCCCCCCCCCCCCCCCCCCCCCCCCCACCCCCCCCCCCCCCCCCCCCCCCCCCCCCCCCCCCCCCCCCCCCCCCCCCCCCCCCCCCCCCCCCCCCCCCCCCCCCCCCCCCCCCCCCCCCCCCCCCCCCCCCCCCCCCCCCCCCCCCCCCCCCCCCCCCCCCCCCCCCCCCCCCCCCCCCCCCCCCCCCCCCCCCCCCCCCCCCCCCCCCCCCCCCCCCCCCCCCCCCCCCCCCCCCCCCCCCCCCCCCCCCCCCCCCCCCCCCCCCCCCCCCCCCACCCCCCCCCCCCCCCCCCCCCCCCCCCCCCCCCCCCCCCCCCCCCCCCCCACCCCCCCCCCCCCCCCCCCCCCCCCCCCCCCCCCCCCCCCCCCCCCCCCGCCCCCCCCCCCCCACCCCCCCCCCCCCCCCCCCCCCCCCCCCCCCCCCCCCCCCCCCCCCCCCCCCCCCCCCCCCCCCCCCCCCCCCCCCCCCCCCCCCCCCCCCCCCCCCCCCCCCCCCCCCCCCCCCCCCCCCCCCCCCCCCCCCCCCCCCCCCCCCCCCCCCCCCCCCCCCCACCCCCCCCCCCCCCCCCCCCCCCCCCCCCCCCCCCCCCCCCCCCCCCCCCCCCCCCCCCCCCCCCCCCCCCCCCCCCCCCCCCCCCCCCCCCCCCCCCCCCACCCCCCCCCCCCCCCCCCCCCCCCCCCCCCCCCCCCCCCCCCCCCCCCCCCCCCCCCCCCCCCCCCCCCCCCCCCCCCCCCCCCCCCCCCCCCCCCCCCCCCCCCCCCCCCCCCCCCCCCCCCCCCCCCCCCCCCCCCCCCCCCCCCCCCCCCCCCCCCACCCCCCCCCCCCCCCCCCCCCCCCCCACCCCCCCCCCCCCCCACCCCCCCCCCCCCCCCCCCCCCCCCCCCCCCCCCCCCCCCCCCCCCCCCCCCCCCCCCCCCCCCCCCCCCCCCCCCCCCCCCCCCCCCCCCCCCCCCCCCCCCCCCCCCCCCCCCCCCCCCCCCCCCCCCACCCCCCCCCCCCCCCCCCCCCCCCCCCCCCCCCCCCCCCCCCCCCCCCCCCCCCCCCCCCCCCCCCCCCCCCCCCCCCCCCCCCCCCCCCCCCCCCCCCCCCCCCCCCCCCCCCCCCCCCCCCCCCCCCCCCCCCCCCCCCCCCCCCCCCCCCCACCCCCCCCCCCCCCCCCCCCCCCCCCCCCCCCCCCCCCCCCCCCCCCCCCCCCCCCCCCCCCCCCCCCCCCCCCCCCCCCCCCCCCCCCCCCCCCCCCCCCCCCCCCCCCCCCCCCCCCCCACCCCCCCCCCCCCCCCCCCCCCCCCCCCCCCCCCCCCCCCCCCCCCCCCCCCCCCCCCCCCCCCCCCCCCCCCACCCCCCCCCCCCCCCCCCCCCCCCCCCCCCCCCCCCCCCCCCCCCCCCCCCCCCCCCCCCCCCCCCCCCCCCCCCCCCCCCCCCCCCCCCCCCCCCCCCCCCCCCCCCCCCCCCCCCCCCCCCCCCCCCCCCCCCCCCCCCCCCCCCCACCCCCCCCCCCCCCCCCCCCCCCCCCCCCCCCCCCCCCCCCCCCCCCCCCCCCCCCCCCCCCCCCCCCCCCCCCCCCCCCCCCCCCCCCCCCCCCCCCCCCCCCCCCCCCCCCCCCCCCCCCCCCCCCCCCCCCCCCCCCCCCCCCCCCCCCCCCCCCCCCCCCCCCACCCCCCCCCCCCCCCCCCCCCCCCCCCCACCCCCCCCCCCCCCCCCCCCCCCCCCCCCCCCCCCCCCCCCCCCCCCCCCCCCCCCCCCCCCCCCCCCCCCCCCCCCCCCCCCCCCCCCCCCCCCCCCCCCCCCCCCCCCCCCCCCCCCCCCCCCCCCCCCCCCCCCCCCCCCCCCCCCCCCACCCCCCCCCCCCCCCCCCCCCCCCCCCCCCCCCCCCCCCCCCCCCCCCCCCCCCCCCCCCCCCCCCCCCCCCCCCCCCCCCCCCCCCCCCCCCCCCCCCCCCCCCCCCCCCCCCCCCCCCCCCCCCCCCCCCCCCCCCCCCCCCCCCCCCCCCCACCCCCCCCCCCCCCCCCCCCCCCCCCCCCCCCCCCCCCCCCCCCCCCCCCCCCCCCCCCCCCCCCCCCCCCCCCCCCCCCCCCCCCCCCCCCCCCCACCCCCCCCCCCCCCCCCCCCCCCCCCCCCCCCCCCCCCCCCCCCCCCCCCCCCCCCCCCCCCCCCCCCACCCCCCCCCCCCCCCCCCCCCCCCCCCCCCCCCCCCCCCCCCCCCCCCCCCCCCCCCCCCCCCCCCCCCCCCCACCCCCCCCCCCCCCCCCCCCCCCCCCCCCCCCCCCCCCCCCCCCCCCCCCCCCCCCCCCCCCCCCCCCCCCCCCCCCCCCCCCCCCCCCCCCCCCCCCCCCCCCCCCCCCCCCCCCCCCCCCCCCCCCCCCCCCCCCCCCCCCCCCCCCCCCCCCCCCCCCCCCCCCCCCCACCCCCCCCCCCCCCCCCCCCCCCCCCCCCCCCCCCCCCCCCCCCCCCCCCCCCCCACCCCCCCCCCCCCCCCCCCCCCCCCCCCCCCCCCCCCCCCCCCCCCCCCCCCCCCCCCCCCCCCCCCCCCCCCCCCCCCCCCCCCCCCCCCCCCCCCCCCCCCCCCCCCCCCCCCCCCCCCCCCCCCCCCCCCCCCCCCCCCCCCCCCCCCCCCCCCCCCCCCCCCCCCCCCCCCCCCCCCCCCCCCCCCCCCCCCCCCCCCCCCCCCCCCCCCCCCCCCCCCCCCCCCCCCCCCCCCCCCCCCCCCCCCCCCCCCCCCCCCCCCCCCCCCCCCCCCCCCCCCCCCCCCCCCCCCCCCCCCCCCCCCCCCCCCCCCCCCCCCCCCCCCCCCCCCCCCCCCCCCCCCCCCCCCCCCCCCCCCCCCCCCCCCCCCCCCCCCCCCCCCCCCCCCCCCCCCCCCCCCCCCCCCCCCCCCCCCCCCCCCCCCCCCCCCCCCCCCCCCCCCCCCCCCCCCCCCCCCCCCCCCCCCCCCCCCCCCCCCCCCCCCCCCCCCCCCCCCCCCCCCCCCCCCCCCCCCCCCCCCCCCCCCCCCCCCCCCCCCCCCCCCCCCCCCCCCCCCCCCCCCCCCCCCCCCCCACCCCCCCCCCCCCCCCCCCCCCCCCCCCCCCCCCCCCCCCCCCCCCCCCCCCCCCCCCCCCCCCCCCCCCCCCCCCCCACCCCCCCCCCCCCCCCCCCCCCCCCCCCCCCCCCCCCCCCCCCCCCCCCCCCCCCCCCCCCCCCCCCCCCCCCCCCCCCCCCCCCCACCCCCCCCCCCCCCCCCCCCCCCCCCCCCCCCCCCCCCCCCCCCCCCCCCCCCCCCCCCCCCCCCCCCCCCCCCCCCCCCCCCCCCCCCCCCCCCCCCCCCCCCCCCCCCCCCCCCCCCCCCCCCCCCCCCCCCCCCCCCCCCCCCCCCCCCCCCCCCCCCCCCCCCCCCCCCCCCCCCCCCCCACCCCCCCCCCCCCCCCCCCCCCCCCCCCCCACCCCCCCCCCCCCCCCCCCCCCCCCCCCCCCCCCCCCCCCCCCCCCACCCCCCCCCCCCCCCCCCCCCCCCCCCCCCCCCCCCCCCCCCCCCCCCCCCCCCCCCCCCCCCCCCCCCCCCCCCCCCCCCCCCCCCCCCCCCCCCCCCCCCCCCCCCCCCCCCCCCCCCCCCCCCCCCCCCCCCCCCCCCCCCCCCCCCCCCCCACCCCCCCCCCCCCCCCCCCCCCACCCCCCCCCCCCCCCCCCCCCCCCCCCCCCCCCCCCCCCCCCCCCCCCCCCCCCCCCCCCCCCCCCCCCCCCCCCCCCCCCCCCCCCCCCCCCCCCCCCCACCCCCCCCCCCCCCCCCCCCCCCCCCCCCCCCCCCCCCCCCCCCCCCCCCCCCCCCCCCCCCCCCCCCCCCCCCCCCCCCCCCCCCCCCCCCCCCCCCCCCCCCCCCCCCCCCCCCCCCCCCCACCCCCCCCCCCCCCCCCCCCCCCCCCCCCCCCCCCCCCCCCCCCCCCCCCCCCCCCCCCCCCCCCCCCCCCCCCCCCCCCCCCCCCCCCCCCCCCCACCCCCCCCCCCCCCACCCCCCCCCCCCCCCCCCCCCCCCCCCCCCCCCCCCCCCCCCCCCCCCCCCCCCCCCCCCCCCCCCCCCCCCCCCCCCCCCCCCCACCCCCCCCCCCCCCCCCCCCCCCCCCCCCCCCCCCCCCCCCCCCCCCCCCCCCCCCCCCCCCCCCCCCCCCCCCCCCCCCCCCCCCCCCCCCCCCCCCCCCCCCCCCCCCCCCCCCCCCCCCCCCCCCCCCCCCCCCCCCCCCCCCCCCCCCCCCCCCCCCCCCCCCCCCCCCCCCCCCCCCCCCCCCCCCCCCCCCCCCCCCCCCCCCCCCCCCCCCCCCCCCCCCCCCCCCCCCCCCCCCCCCCACCCCCCCCCCCCCCCCCCCCCCCCCCCCCCCCCCCCCCCCCCCCCCCCCCCCCCCCCCCCCCCCCCCCCCCCCCCCTCCCCCCCCCCCCCCCCCCCCCCCCCCCCCCCCCCCCCCCCCCCCCCCCCCCCCCCCCCCCCCCCCCCCCCCCCCCCCCCCCCCCCCCCCCCCCCCCCCCCCCCCCCCCCCCCCCCCCCCCCCCCCCCCCCCCCCCCCCCCCCCCCCCCCCCCCCCCCCCCCCCCCCCCCCCCCCACCCCCCCCCCCCCCCCCCCCCCCCCCCCCCCCCCACCCCCCCCCCCCCCCCCCCCCCCCCCCCCCCCCCCCCCCCCCCCCCCCCCCCCCACCCCCCCCCCCCCCCCCCCCCCCCCCCCCCCCCCCCCCCCCCCCCCCCCCCCCCCCCCCCCCCCCCCCCCCCCCCCCCCCCCCCCCCCCCCCCCCCCCCCCCCCCCCCCCCCCCCCCCCCCCCCCCCCCCCCCCCCCCCCCCCCCCCCCCCCCCCCCCCCCCCCCCCCCCCCCCCCCCCCCCCCCCCCCCCCCCCCCCCCCCCCCCACCCCCCCCCCCCCCCCCCCCACCCCCCCCCCCCCCCCCCCCCCCCCCCCCCCCCCCCCCCCCCCCCCCCCCCCCCCCCCCCCCCCCCCCACCCCCCCCCCCCCCCCCCCCCCCCCCCCCCCCCCCCCCCCCCCCCCCCCCCCCCCCCCCCCCCCCCCCCTCCCCCCCCCCCCCCCCCCCCCCCCCCCCCCCCCCCCCCCCCCCCCCCCCCCCCCCCCCCACCCCCCCCCCCCCCCCCCCCCCCCCCCCCCCCCCCCCCACCCCCCCCCCCCCCCCCCCCCCCCCCCCCCCCCCCCCCCCCCCCCCCCCCCCCCCCCCCCCCCCCCCCCCCCCCCCCCCCCCCCCCCCCCCCCCCCCCCCCCCCCCCCCCCCCCCCCCCCCCCCCCCCCCCCCCCCCCCCCCCCCCCCCCCCCCCCCCCCCCCCCCCCCCCCCCCCCCCCCCCCCCCCCCCCCCCCCCCCCCCCCCCCCCCCCCCCCCCCCCCCCCCCCCCCCCCCCCACCCCCCCCCCCCCCCCCCCCCCCCCCCCCCCCCCCCCCCCCCCCCCCCCCCCCCCCCCCCCCCCCCCCCCCCCCCCCCCCCCCCCCCCCCCCCCCCCCCCCCCCCTCCCCCCCCCCCCCCCCCCCCCCCCCCCCCCCCCCCCCCCCCCCCCCCCCCCCCCCCCCCCCCCCCCCCCCCCCCCCCCCCCCCTCCCCCCCCCCCCCCCCCCCCCCCCCCCCCCCCCCCCCCCCACCCCCCCCCCCCCCCCCCCCCCCCCCCCCCCCCACCCCCCCCCCCCCCCCCCCCCCCCCCCCCCCCCCCCCCCCCCCCCCCCCCCCCCCCCCCCCCCCCCCCCCCCCCCCCCCCCCCCCCCCCCCCCCCCCCCCCCCCCCCCCCCCCCCCCCCCCCCCCCCCCCCCCCCCCCCCCCCCCCCCCCCCCCCCCCCCCCCCCCCCCCCCCCCCCCCCCCCCCCCCACCCCCCCCCCCCCCCCCCCCCCCCCCCCCCCCCCCCCCCCCCCCCCCCTCCCCCCCCCCCCCCCCCCCCCCCCCCCCCCCCCCCCCCCCCCCCCCCCCCCCCCCCCCCCCCCCCCCACCCCCCCCCCCCCCCCCCCCCCCCCCCCCCCCCCCCCCCCCCCCCCCCCCCCCCCCCCCCCCCCCCCCCACCCCCCCCCCCCCCCCCCCCCCCCCCCCCCCCCCCCCCCCCCCCCCCCCCCCCCCCCCCCCCCCCCCCCCCCACCCCCCCCCCCCCCCCCCCCCCCCCCCCCCCCCCCCCCCCCCCCCCCCCCCCCCCCCCCCCCCCCCCCCCCCCCCCCCCCCCCCCCCCCCCCCCCCCCCCCCCCCCCCCCCCCCCCCCCCCCCCCCCCCCCCCCCCCCCCCCCCCCCCCCCCCCCCCCCCCCCCCCCCCCCCCCCCCCCCCCCCCCCCCCCCCCCCCCCCCCCCCCCCCCACCCCCCCCCCCCCCCCCCCCCCCCCCCCCCCCCCCCCCCCCCCCCCCCCCCCCCCCCCCCCCCCCCCCCCCCCCCCCCCCCCCCCCCCCCCCCCCCCCCCCCCCCCCCCCCCCCCCCCCCCCCCCCCCCCCCCCCCCCCCCCCCCCCCCCCCCCCCCCCCCCCCCCCCCCCCCCCCCCCCCCCCCCCCCCCCCCCACCCCCCCCCCCCCCCCCCCCCCCCCCCCCCCCCCCCCCCCCCCCCCCCCCCCCCCCCCCCCCCCCCCCCCCCCCCCCCCCCACCCCCCCCCCCCCCCCCCCCCCCCCCCCCCCCCCCCCCCCCCCCCCCCCCCCCCCCCCCCCCCCCCCCCCCCCCCCCCCCCCCCCCCCCCCCCCCCCCCCCCCCCCCCCCCCCCCCCCCCCCCCCCCCCCCCCCCCCCCCCCCCCCCCCCCCCCCCCCCCCCCCCCCCCCCCCCCCCCCCCCCCCCCCCCCCCCCCCCCCCCCCCCCCCCCCCCCCCCCCCCCCCCCCCCCCCCCCCCCCCCCCCCCCCCCCCCCCCCCCCCCCCCCCCCCCCCCCCCCCCCCCCCCCCCCCCCCCCCCCCCCCCCCCCCCCCCCCCCCCCCCCCCCCCCCCCCCCCCCCCCCCCCCCCCCCCCCCCCCCCCCCCCCCCCCCCCCCCCCCCCCCACCCCCCCCCCCCCCCCCCCCCCCCCCCCCCCCCCCCCCCCCCCCCCCCCCCCCCCCCCCCACCCCCCCCCCCCCCCCCCCCCCCCCCCCCCCCCCCCCCCCCCCCCCCCCCCCCCCCCCCCCCCCCCCCCCCCCCCCCCCCCCCCACCCCCCCCCCCCCCCCCCCCCCCCCCCCCCACCCCCCCCCCCCCCCCCCCCCCCCCCCCCCCCCCCCCCCCCCCCCCCCCCCCCCCCCCCACCCCCCCCCCCCCCCCCCCCCCCCCCCCCCCCCCCCCCCCCCCCCCCCCCCCCCACCCCCCCCCCCCCCCCCCCCCCCACCCCCCCCCCCCCCCCCCCCCCCCCCCCCCCCCCCCCCCCCCCCCCCCCCCCCCCCCCCCCCCCCCCCCCCCCCCCCCCCCCCCCCCCCCCCCCCCCCCCCCCCCCCCCCCCCCCCCCCCCCCCCCCCCCCCCCCCCCCCCCCCCCCCCCCCCCCCCCCCCCCCCCCCCCACCCCCCCCCCCCCCCCCCCCCCCCCCCCCCCCCCCCCCCCCCCCCCCCCCCCCCCCCCCCCCCCCCCCCCCCCCCCCCCCCCCCCCCCCCCCCCCCCCCCCCCCCCCCCCCCCCCCCCCCCCCCCCCCCCCCCCCCCCCCCCCCCCCCCCCCCCCCCCCCCCCCCCCCCCCCCCCCCCCCCCCCCCCCCCCCCCCCCCCCCCCCCCCCCCCCCCCCCCCCCCCCCCCCCCCCCCCCCCCCCCCCCCCCCCCCCCCCCCCCCCCCCCCCCCCCCCCCCCCCCCCCCCCCCCCCCCCCCCCCCCCCCCCCCCCCCCCCCCCCCCCCCCCCCCCCCCCCCCCCCCCCCCCCCCCCCCCCCCCCCCCACCCCCCCCCCCCCCCCCCCCCCCCCCCCCCCCCCCCCCCCCCCCCCCCCCCCCCCCCCCCCCCCCCCCCCCCCCCCCCCCCCCCCACCCCCCCCCCCCCCCCCCCCCCCCCCCCCCCCCCCCCCCCCCCCCCCCCCCCCCCCCACCCCCCCCCCCCCCCCCCCCCCCCCCCCCCCCCCCCCCCCCCCCCACCCCCACCCCCCCCCCCCCCCCCCCCCCCCCCCCCCCCCCCCCCCCCCCCCCCCCCCCCCCCCCCCCCCCCCCACCCCCCCCCCCCCCCCCCCCCCCCCCCCCCCCCCCCCCCCCCCCCCCCCCCCCCCCCCCCCCCCCCCCCCCCCCCCCCCCCCCCCCCCCCCCCCCCCCCCCCCCCCCCCCCCCCCCCCCCCCCCCCCCCCCCCCCCACCCCCCCCCCCCCCCCCCCCCCCCCCCCCCCCCCCCCCCCCCCCCCCCCCCCCCCACCCCCCCCCCCCCCCCCCCCCCCCCCCCCCCCCCCCCCCCCCCCCCCCCCCCCCCCCCCCCCCCCCCCCCCCCCCCCCCCCCCCCCCCCCCCCCCCCCCCCCCCCCCCCACCCCCCCCCCCCCCCCCCCCCCCCCCCCCCCCCCCCCCCCCCCCCCCCCCCCCCCCCCCCCCCCCCCCCCCCCCCCCCCCCCCCCCCCCCCCCCCCCCCCCCCCCCCCCCCCCCCCCCCCCCCCCCCCCCCCCCCCCCCCCCCCCCCCCCCCCCCCCCCCCCCCCCCCCCCCCCCCCCCCCCCCCACCCCCCCCCCCCCCCCCCCCCCCCCCCCCCCCCCCCCCCCCCCCCCCCCCCCCCCCCCCCCCCCCACCCCCCCCCCCCCCCCCCCCCCCCCCCCCCCCCCCCCCCCCCCCCCCCCCCCCCCCCCCCCCCCCCCCCCCCCCCCCCCCCCCCCCCCCCCCCCCCCCCCCCCCCCCCCCCCCCCCCCCCCCCCCCCCCCCCCCCCCCCCCCCCCCCCCCCCCCCCCCCCCCCCCCCCCCCCCCCCCCCCCCCCCCCCCCCCCCCCCCCCCCCCCCCCCCCCCACCCCCCCCCCCCCCCCCCCCCCCCCCCCCCCACCCCCCCCCCCCCCCCCCCCCCCCCCCCCCCCCCCCCCCCCCCCCCCCCCCCCCCCCCCCCCCCCCCCCCCCCCCCCCCCCCCCCCCCCCCCCCCCCCCCCCCCCCCCCCCCCCCCCCCCCCCCCCCCCCCCCCCCCCCCCCCCCCCCCCCCCCCCCCCCCCCCCCCCCCACCCCCACCCCCCCCCCCCCCCCCCCCCCCCACCCCCCCCCGCCCCCCCCCCCCCCCCCCCCCCCCCCCCCCCCCCCCCCCCCCCCCCCCCCCCCCCCCCCCCCCCCCCCCCCCCCCCCCCCCCCCCCCCCCCCCCCCCCCCCCCCCCCCCCCCCCCCCCCCCCCCCCCCCCCCCCCCCCCCCCCCCCCCCCCCCCCCCCCCCCCCCCCCCCCCCCCCCCCCCCCCCCCCCCCCCCCCCCCCCCCCCCCCCCCCCCCCCCCCCCCCCCCCCCCCCCCCCCCCCCCCCCCCCCCCCCCCCCCCCCCCCCCCCCCCCCCCCCCCCCCCCCCCCCCCCCCCCCTCCCCCCCCCCCCCCCCCCCCCCCACCCCCCCCCCCCCCCCCCCCCCCCCCCCCCCCCCCCCCCCCCCCCCCCCCCCCCCCCCCCCCCCCCCTCCCCCCCCCCCCCCCCCCCCCCCCCCCCCCCCCCCCCACCCCCCCCCCCCCCCCCCCCCCCCCCCCCCCCCCCCCCCCCCCCCCCCCCCCCCCCCCCCCCCCCCCCCCCCCCCCCCCCCCCCCCCCCCCCCCCCCCCCCCCCCCGCCCCCCCCCCCCCCCCCCCCCACCCCCCCCCCCCCCCCCCCCCCCCCCCCCCCCCCCCCCCCCCCCCCCCCCCCCCCCCCGCCCCCCCCCCCCCCCCCCCCCCCCCCCCCCCCCCCCCCCCCCCCCCCCCCCCCCCCCCCCCCCCCCCCCCCCCCCCCCCCCCCCCCCCCCCCCCCCCCCCCCCCCCCCCCCCCCCCCCCCCCCCCCCCCCCCCCCCCCCACCCCCCCCCCCCCCCCCCCCCCCCCCCCCCCCCCCCCCCC
>JARVXP010000186.1:0-14186 GCA_029856935.1 Cyclocarya paliurus
CATTGGCAGATCTGTCTAGAAAAGACACTGCTAAGAAATCACAACCCTTTCCTTTTATTCGTGCTGGCAAAGTGACACCGTAAGTTGTGTTGTTCATGACTGACTTTATTGTAACCTTTTATTTTGGGAGGTTTTTGTTATTTGTTTTATTTTTAATTAGTATGACAAATTTTTATTAAGGTGGTGTTACCTCAATACAGAGTCTGTATTGTTTCTTCCTTCTCTCTCTCTCTCTCTTCCTTTGCTTATTTTTTTTTTTATCCGGGCAAGATTTTATGTTGATATGTTTCTGGTTTTTGGAGGATCTATCGTGCCCTTGCACAATTTATACTTTTCTATCCTTACCAATAATTAATCTTGAAGATTGTAGAGGGTTCTCCTTCAACTTCTGGCTTAGTCCCAATGGAAGCAAAGATTTCACGAGAGATTTTCTCATGGAAGTCCACAAGTATCAGAAGGACAGATTACACGTGGTGGGAAAAGTTCTGGTGAGCGTAAAACAAGGAGACGTCTGGTAATGCAACTGGAAAAGAAACTGCTAAAAAAGGAAATCATGTGAAAGAAATAACTCCAGCAAGACAGTCAGAAAGAGGAGACAAATCAACTAATGTGTCCTTGAGTCCATCTGCAATTTTCCAGTTTGTGCAATCCAGTGAAATGCAGCACTATGGGCATGTAGAAGGCAGTAATCCAAAACCAATTTTTGTTCTTACTGCATCGACATCAAATCTGCCAGATTTGAATACTTCAGCTTCACCATCTACAATATTTCAGCAGCCTTTCACAGATTTGCAGCAAGTGCAATTGCGTGCTCAGATCTTTGTTTATGGAGCTTTAATGTGAGTCCTGTTATTGTCTATATTTTTATATATAATCAAGATTTGTATGATTGACTTAATGGGACGTTCTTGTACTTCTACAATTTTTGGGTATTTAAGATGTGTCAAATTTATGTATATGAAATTTCTCTGCAGTCAAGGAACTGTACCTGAAGAGGCACAATGATAATATCAGCTTTGGCGGACCTGGTTGGCTTTCTGTCTCCCTATATGTTTTCCTTCTGACACATTGCACATGTATGTTAACTTCTGGCATGCTGTGCTTTTAGATGGTGGGAAGAGCATTTGGGAGAATGCCTGGCGCACATGCACGAAAGGCTGCATATTCACAAGTCTCAACCACCATCACCCCGGAAACACCCTTTGCAGTTGCGTCCAGGAATTCTTTGGATTGTAAGCTGTTTAGTACTCTCCTGATTTAATTGAGTTTGTAAGTCAGTTTCAATATTCATATCTACAGGTGTTTAGGGCTCTTGAACAAGCAATAAACAAAATGCATTTCAAAGTAAAGCATATCCTCCCCTCTTGGTCGAACCAGCAGCAAGGGTATTCCAACAGTAGTAAATTCTGTGGTAGCCCTCTCATCACCACTGTGGAGTATTCCTACCCCTTGTGATGCTCTGCAATCTAGTGTCATGCCAAGAGGTTCAATCATGGATTATCAGCAGACACTTTCTCCATTGCATCCTTATCAAACTCCTCCAGTTAGGAACTTTGTTGGACATAACACTTCATGGATGCCTCAGGTCCCATTTCATGGTCCCTGGATGGCTTCACCACAAGCTTCTGCACCTGATGCTACCACTCATATTTCTGTGTTACCTAACGCAGAAATAATTAAATCAACTCCAATTAGAGAATCATCCATGGCACATACATCTGCAATAAAGCATGTCTCTGCGGGTCCAATGGTGCAGGGTGGGGTTCCTACTAGCGCTCCCTTGCTTGATCCAAAAGAAGTAATAGCGTCACCCAGACAGAATTCTACAGATCCAAAGTCTAGAAGAAGGAAGAAGACTCCAGTTTCTGCTGATCCTGGCCAGTTTGTTTTGCAATCTCAATCTCAACCAAAACCAGTTTCTGCTCCTGCTGTTATTAGTCATCTGTCTACCTCTGTTTCCGTTACAACTCCAACAGGCTTTGCTTCTAAAGCCACTTCAGAGAAATTCATTATATCTGAGCCTCCTTTGTCATCCACTGATATCCTCAAAAGGGCAGGCCAGGATGTAGAGCAGAGGGCTGCTTTGTCAGAGGAGACACTTCGTAAAGTTAAGGAGGCTAGGTTACAAGCAGAGGATGCTGCTGCTCTCTCTGCTGATGCGGTCAGTCACAGCACACAAAATATGGAGGCAGATGGAAAAGCAAAAAAATTCTGGTTTGGTAGCAGATGTTGAAGCTAAATTATCTTCTGCAGCTGTTGCGATAGCTGCAGCTGCTGCTGTTGCTAAGGCAGCGGCTGCAGCTGCCAATGTTGCATCAAATGCTGCATTGCAAGCACAGCTAATGGCAGAAGAAGCACTTGTTTCAAATGGTAATGACGATCCCAGTCAATGTAATGGAGCTTCATTTCCTGACAGTGTGGATATTTTAGGAAAGGCTACTCCTGCATCCATCCTGAAGGGTGAAAATGGTACAAACAGTTCCGGTTCAATCATTACAGTTGCTAAGGAGGCTGTTAGAAAGAGGGCTGACTCTGCTTCGGCTGCTGCAAAAAGAGCTGAAAATATGGATGCAATTGTAAAAGCCGCTGAGCTGGCTGCAGAGGCCATCTCACAGGCTGGGAAGATTGTTGCCATGGGTGATTCTTTGCCATTAAGTGAGCTGCTAGAAGCTGGTCCAGGGGGCTATTGGAAAGTTTCCAGAGATTCTTCTGAGCTAGTTTTGAAAGCAAGCAACATGAATAGAGAACAATTAAACAGTGATAGTGTTAGAGGGGGTCCAGATACTTCTACAAAGCATTCAAAGGGACGCTTAGATAAGAAAGTAGCTCAGAGTACTACACTTGAGCAATCACCAATTACAACAGAGATGCCTAAAGGGTTGATGGAGGATCATATGAGATTGGCAGATGGCATTTCAAGTATTGTCATGCCTAACGAAAAGGATTCAAGAGGGCAAAAGGGCCGAAGAGCTTTTGATTTGGCCAAGACTATTGGTGTGGTTCCTGAATCTGAGATTGGATCAAGACCTTCCATAACAATTCGGAATGAGTATGAAAAGGCTGCGGAAAATTTTAAACTGAGCTGCATCAAGGAGGGTTCACTTGTAGAGGTCTGTCAACTATATTTATTAGAATTAGTTTAAAAGTAAAGCTGAACTTCATAGGTCCCCCCCCCCCCCCCCCCCCCTCCCCCTTCCCTGCGATTCATACAACTTGAGTTCTAATTTGATCCTTGCAATCTTTCAAGAAAATCTTCAGTCCTGATGTGGTGTTATACCTTGATTTACACCACCCAATGGGAAGCCAACACATCAGCTTTCCATTTGTTTCTGAAAAAACAGGTGCACTCAATCATTTACAGAAATATGCCCCATCTGCCTTTTTTCCAATTTGCCTGGTTGCTCCACTCTGATCGTTACGCCAGTATGCCGCACCACAAACAAAAGTCGCCCAACCGTGGAGTGTCGATCGATGCAAATCAAATGAGGAAAAAAAATAAGTCTTTCTTTCCATTTATGTTCGTACTTTTTCATTCTGCAATTTTGTTCTAAAACGAGATTTTGCACAAAACGTGCTAAAATTTCAGAACAGAATGCCCAACTACACTTACCCCAAAACTGCCAAACTAGCTCTAATATTTATCAGATTTTAAATGTCCAGTGGCCCAACAATGGCAGAAATAAAGAGAAATCAAATGTGGTGGTGGGGATCAGAGTGGGGCAGGGAGTTGACTAGGTCAGCAATGGCAGAAAGAATATATTGGGAAAACAAAACCGTTTTAGGGAATCATGTGATGCATTTCTTTTTCTCAGAAACCAATAGGAGGATGACATCACCGGATGGTGTAAAGCCAAGCTTTACACCAGATCAGGACTAAAGTCGTTCTCATTTTTCAAATATCTGCATGCTCTTCTATGCCTTCAAGTCAACTGGTGATTCAGTTGGATTGCAGGGGGTTCATATTCCTTTATTATTGTTATTATTATTAGAAAAATTCTATTTATAATCCTTTTTACTATCATCCTCTCAACATACTTTGATGTGACATCAAATGATTGGCCCACGAGTGAAACATAATAAATGGTCTCCAATTATTTAATACTGCGTCATGAGATGATGGGAGGATGATTGTAAAATAGATGGTAGGTAGCATACTCTTATTATTAACTGAGCAATTGTGTATTTTAGGTTCTTAAATCTACAGATGGATTCAAAGCTGCCTGGTTCACTGCCAATGTATTGAATTTAGATGATGGGAAAGCTTATGTGTCTTACACTGAACCTAAAACAGTTAATGGTAAGTTGTTATCGGTGTGTCAGCTGTGAGCAAGTTTACCTATGCCACGGGTATTTCTTTCCATTATCTTTGAAGAGGGGGATGCTTGAACAAGCCAGCCTAATTATATATGTATTACATGCATGCCCCTTGCTTGTCGCAACTGTTGGTTGCCAGAGGTGTAATCCATCTAGGAAGGCAATTTTTCCATGAAAAAATAATAAATTATGCTTCAAGCATTTAAAGTGATTGATTATTCATTTGTTTTACATTTTCTATTTCTCAACTGTTTAGGGGAGGGACAGCTAAAGGAATATGTGGCACTTCAAGGTGAAGGAGACAAACCACCAAGAATACGCACTGCCCGTCCTGTTACTGCACTACGATATGAAGGAACGAGGAAGAGACGTAGAGCAGCCTTGGGAGATTATAATTGGTCTGTTGGAGATCGAGTCGATGCATTGATTGAAGACAGGTATGGGGTTATAATGTACATGCATATAAGTTATATATATGAGAACTGGAAACTGTGACATGGAATCCTATTCTAAGGTCTGGTTTGGTTACAGAAAACCAAACTATCTCATCTCATCTCATATAATCATTACAACTTTTCCAAACTCCCACACAAAATATAATAAACAATTCAATTTTTTCAAATCTTAAAACAAAAATAATATTAAAAAATTATATTATAACAATATTTTATTGAACTTTCAACAAAACATCTCATCTCATCTCATCTCATTTGAACTGTGTAATCAAACGAGGCCTAAAAGAATTTAGAATAGGGAAAGTTTGAGAATCTGCCATATTGGATATGACCCTAGGAAGGATGCTACACATTATTCTTGCTTAGCACAAAGATAAAAGAAGTATGCAAATGAAAGCCTAAGCAACCTTTATCAAGAGACTTTAACAACATCCCATGTCACTACAATTCATAAAAAGAAACTTAAAATTAGTCCTACCTTTTTTATGGGCTTTATTAATAAGAGAAATGACACTGCACAGGGAGCACTTCAAGAGCTATTCAACAGTAGTCCTATTTTTTAATCTGAAACATCACAATAAACATAAATTCCTACTGT
This sequence comes from Cyclocarya paliurus, assembly GCA_029856935.1. Classification (NCBI taxonomy): domain Eukaryota; kingdom Viridiplantae; phylum Streptophyta; class Magnoliopsida; order Fagales; family Juglandaceae; genus Cyclocarya; species Cyclocarya paliurus. The sequence continues at coordinate 5,368 of JARVXP010000186.1, forward strand.
GCTTCAAGCACTTATCAAAAGCTTCTTCTAGGTAAAGGCTCTGGTGCTAGTTGCCCTGGCTTGGACACTCGTCCTCGACAGTATTTGGTTAGTTACAACATTAAAAATAAAAATAAGTTGAATACTGAGTAGATCAAAAAACATTGACAAAACATTTCATGAAGAAAGAAGACAGTAGGGCTGACTTGATGAGCACCCTTAGTTACGCTTTGTTATTTATATGGGTTTTTCATACTAGTGTGGGCACTTGTGGGACTTAAAGGCAGTATATTTACGATAAAAAATATATAGGCTCTACCATTATGATTGTTACACTACTTCTATATGTTAAATATAGATCCAAAATTGAAAACTTGGATCCAATAACGATTTTTTTTTATTATTAAAAAAAGTCCTCTAATTTTGGGATCTAACTTGGTGGATGATTGAATCATATGTGTCTGAATGACTTTTCTGGATCGATCACCAGAAATAAAAGGTTGAAATTTAATTGAATACGGGAATGAACATGTTGAATACCATTTGAAAATCTTTGTAATTCATGGATGATAAACCAGTATGTGAAGGCTACTAAACATGCTACCTTCAATTATAAGAGGAAAATAAAGTGGAAGGATTAATACCCACTGTTCCTTATTGTATTCCATCGTCTTGTATTGGGGTCCTTAACTGAAATTATTTAAACAGGACCCAATTTTCTAATCCATTCTTCTACTGTGTGGAGTCAAGTGTGAAGCTTGGATTTGCAGTTCTGCTGCTGCTACTTATTATTTCTTATTAAAGAAAATATGGCGACCCTCAATTGAGGTTGTTTTTAATTATTTTCATATAGCATTTGCAGTTATCAGTGTTGGGTCCATTTCTTAGCTTTCTGTATGCTGCATATAGCAATAGCATAATTCATCTCTTCTTCTTTGATTTTCTTCCAGCTGGAGGGAAGGGGTTGTCACTGAAAAGAACAAGAAAGATGAGACAACATTGAATGTCCATTTTCCAGGTATATGTGCCTTTTTCCAATATTTTTTTTTTTTGTGGGGGGGGGGGGGGGGGGGGGGATGAAATATGAATACTTCTGATTTTTATTTGCCCCCTATTATTGCATAGTGACCCATTTACTGGAAATGACTCACGATCGTGTTCTTTCAGCTCATGGAGAAACATCAGTTGTGAGAGCCTGGCATCTTCGGCCTTCTCTCATTTGGAAAGATGGGGAATGGGTCGAGTGGTCCAATTTGCGAGAGAATGTCCGCACTTCCCGTGAGGTGAACTTTAGTTTTTCTTATTCTTGTTTGTCTGATTGATACTGATATTAAATTTGTTTTTCAGGGTGATACACCGAAGGAAAAGCGACTCAAGTTGGGCAGTCCAGTGACAGAGGCCAGAGGGAAGGATAAGGTGTTCAAGAGTAGGGATGTTGTTGAATCAGGAAAACTGGAAGAGTCAAGATTACTGGATTTATCTGCGACCGATAAGATATTTAACGTTGGTAAGAACAGCAGAAATGAGAATAAGCCAGATGCTCTCAGAACTTTACGGAGTGGTTTGCAGAAGGAAAGATCTAGAGTTATTTTTGGGGTTCCTAAGCCTGGAAAGAAGAGAAAATTCATGGAAGTAAGCAAACATTATGTTGCAGATCAGAGCAATAAGATTACTGAAGCAAATGATTCAGTTAAATTTCCGAAATATACAATGCCTCGAGGATCAGGATCCCGTGGATGGAAAAATAGTTCAAAAAATGATTTGAAGGAAAAACAACGAGCTGAAACGAAGCCCAGAGCTCTTAAGTCCGGAAAAGCACAAAGTCTCTCTGGGAGAATTATTCCAGCAAAGGACAACCTTTTGAGTGCAGTTTCTGCTCCTGACGATGCCACCCTAGCAGATCTTTCAGCAAAAGATAAGGATTCTGCAAGTCATGCTGAGAACGCATCAGGAAAGAATAAAAAGCTGGAAATTGAATCACTTTCTAGCGCTGAGGGACCTACAGAGGGCCCACTTCTATTTTCTTCTCTGGCTCCCTCATCAGATGGATCCTCCAGGAAAGTTTCCACATCAAACGCCAAATCTGTAAGGGCGAATAAAGGAAAAATTGCCCCTGCCAGTGGAAAGTTGGCTAGAATTGAAGAGGACAAAGTTTTTAATGGCAACCCTGCAAAATCAGCCTCTGAAGTTGTTGAGCCTCGTAGATCTAATCGCAGAATTCAACCGACATCAAGAGTAAGTATTTAATAACATTCGTCTAATTTTAGAATATATTGTTCTGGTGCAGTGCCAATAAACCTTAACTCAAATGGCATTTCTGCCCCCCTTAAAATCAAGAGAGGATGAAATAACGGGTCTGTGATTCACGAGGGGCATGTGTGCTTAGTAAAGAAGCAAAATGCTCCTTGTAATGGCATGTGCAATGCATCTACGTGCCTTCATGTTTTTGTTTGAATGCTCGCATATAATTTTTTTTTTAAAAGTAGTAAGAGATTTTATTAATGCAAGTAGATAGGCATAGCCCTAGTATACAAGAAGTATACAAGCGGAAACACCTAAATACAAACTATGAACTAGGAACTAACAACCTCAAAAAGAAACATTTAAAATATCCCCATTCAGTACAAGAGTTTTCACCCAAAAGAAAAGAGTTTGAAGGAAAAACTCTCTAAATTCTCCCAACGAGCTTTCTCTGTCATCAAAACAGTGTTCATTCCTTTCTAGCCATAAACACCACATTAAGCATAGAGGAATCATCTTCCAAATATCAGCAATGTGATGGCTGCCCATAAATCCTTTCCAACAAGCCAATAGATCCACCACTCTTTTGGGCATCACCCAAGCTATACTCGACTTGCTGAAAATCTCATTCCAAATAGTCTTTGCCACCTCACAATGCAGAAACAAATGATCAACTAACTCCCCATATTTCTTGCACAAATACCACCAATCCAGACAAATTATACTGTGCTTCCTCAAATTATCCATTGTCAGAATCTTCCCGAGTGACACCAACCAGTAGAGAAAAGCAACTTTAGTTGGTACCTTGGATCTCCAAATACACTTGCAAGGAAATTGGTTGACTTAATGGCACATCAACACTTATAATAATAACTTTTTTTTTTGGTAAGTAAAAATATTATATATATATATATATATCAATAGGAGTGACCAAGTACACTGAACGTATACAAGAAAACACTTAGCCTATACTAGAGAGCTCCTAATGACCCAAAATACAGCAAGCCGGAATTGGAATAGAACACACCTCCCCGGCCCCGACCCCTTGTTTCCTGTAAGACTAATACTCCACCCAAAACTCCCTTTATGAGAACGTCTTCATAATGCCCTTTTTAGTCTTCCCTCAACTTGAACTACCACTCTTAGCGTCATAGTTGATTGCCCAAGAAAGATGCTTTAACCCCTGCTTTTCTTAAAACTTGATTTGGTTTCAAGCGAGTGGTTCGTCTCAATTGCAATGAGTAGTGCTTTAAATTGGTCTTCACATAATCTATGTGAAAGCCCCATAATATGCTGAATCTCGTTAATTTTCTGTAGAACCCAATTCGATGGTGAACCCGCTATATTGTTTATCGGAGGAAGAGAAACCAGGGGAACAACATTATCTCCAGACACAATACCCAGCTGCACTCCCGACCTTAGACATTCCTCCTCACAAGGCACCAACGACAAACCTATAATTTCCTCCCCGCCTTATCCTACATACAAATCCTGAACCTCCTCAACAGCTATATGGTTGTTGTCCATTGTTGTTGTCACCATTAGAGGTTCCTCCCCGCCATCAACAAGGACATTGCTTGAAGGTGCTCCACCCCCGGATGATCCCTTTTGTGCCGCTTTGTCAGACCCTACTGTTCCCTCAGGAGGCATAGAACAAGTATGGGAAGCACTACCTTCTATTACTCCATTTTTTTTAACTTATAAAAAAACGGCTCGTCTGTTTCTTCCAAAGTAGTAAAGACCCTGGAAGGACCCCCATCTTCAACTGAAAGTAAACCCTGGAAAAAGGTACCAACCCCATTTGCAACTAGTGATTGAGAATAGTCAGACAACAAGCTACCGATGTCTTGAGTGACATTGGAGTGAACAGTGATGCCGTACTGCTTTGGAGACAACAACCCCTCTGTTTGCATGCTTCAGAATAGCGGCTTTGGACCCAGTACTGCTTTGGATGGACTGCAGAAAACCTTTCCATCCAATGCCATTTCCGCCTTCTGGAATCACCAACAAACTTTTCCTCCTTTCATTCCGGAATTCTGAGAGTTGCAGAAAGCTGCCCCTTGTATTAATATGATGTTGAATGATGAGAACTCCATTATCCATCCTTAGCTCACTGAAGAATCCTTTATGACAGCTGAGTTCTAAACAATCCTCTATCCCCTTAGCCATCCACGAAGTTGCCATCCCACCTAGACACATGAACTTAGCCATCTTTTTACTATATTCAGAGCTGTGAAAGCTATTTCCTCCCACTTTCATAAAACGAAAGTTTTTTATTCCACCTTCAACCACTTATTACCTTCCATCTGAGACAAATCCACGTATTGCGTTGCAATCGTCTGATCCCAAATCTTAGGATCATCTCCTAGGATCATCTCACTTCGTCATCTCAAGGAAAAAGATGTTATACAAAAATAAATGCAGATCAGAATAGGTGCTACACCAGATCTGCGCCGAAGAAAATGAAATGCAGAACAAAATCTTGGTCGCCGGAGGGGGACCAACATCGGAGGGCCCTCAAAAGGAGTCACCGAAGTCCATCAAACTTTTCTGTGGTGGTGGTGGAGGCACAGGTTCAACAGTCGATGTCGCCTCTGAGAAAGACAGAGAGAACCTTGCGAAAGTCCAAGTCGCTGAAGGGGGGACCGATGCTGGACGGTCCTCAGCGAAGTCGTCGAGGCCCGTCGGCCTTGGCTATGATGGTGGTGAGGTGTCACTTACCGGTCTAGGGTGGGTGAAGGGTGGCGGTGGGTGAAGGGTGCCTTAGGGTTCTCTCTCATAGGGTTTTCTCTCTCTCCGTTCAAGCAATAATTGGCAAGTCGTAAACGGTTAATAATAAGAACTAACAGAAAAAATTGAATTTCCAGCATGTTGATGCACCATTCTGTCCTCTCCTCCTGCACCATTTTTGTGTCATACAGTCTCCTGAAAAAGACGGTAACAATCAGCACTTCACAATCATGAACATCTCTAATAAATCTCACATTCCGTTCGGGAATATTAATGGAACAATATACAGAATCAGCTACAGTAGTGTCTTTGTCCCTTGCCATTCTAAATAGGGAAGGAAAAGCATTCTTGAGAGCCAATTCCCCACACTATATGTGAAACCATTGCTGTAGAAATCATTTGTATTTATTTTTTGTATTTGATATTATAAATTTATAACTGATAATGCCTAGAAATATGACCTACTTCTTTGGATAGGCTGTCTATTTTTATTTTAGGCCAGAGAATGAGGAAGCATGTGGATGTTTAAAACACAAAAAGAACCACATCTTTGTTTGATGCTGAATAAATGTGGCGTAATTATTGAAGTTTATATGCTAGTACTTCATGGTCTAGCTTGAACATGCTAGTCTGATTGGTTACTAAGGTTGAGATATGTGAGAGTTTATTTGTGGATTGGATAAGGCCTTAGTTCATTAATTATCATGTTGACTAGCTGTGGGTTTTTGTAGTAATGGGGCTTAAATCTAGTATGTATTGTTTGAACACTTATCTCTGATAAGTAAATAAGAATCCTTAGAAAACTGCTTTTTTGTTTTTTTTTTTAAAGTGAAAATCGTGTGAGTTTATCAAGAATTGGTTCATGTAATTTCTGCCCCTTTTTTCCTGCCAGAAATACTTGTATATTTTGGGTCTCACCACTGGGTTGGCAGCACTAGAAGGAAAGGGAAAAGTTCTAGGGTGGAATAGTAGAATTACAATTGGCAGTATAGTGTGCCATCGATCATAATTCTAAAACAGTAAATGCCATGGCAGGGAACTTGAGGCTTCCTCCCCTCTTGTGCCTTTCCTGCTCTTATTGTTCTTGCAGTAGTTAACACATACATCAGCCTTCTGATTTTGTGCCTTTTTCTGCTTGTTGATTTTGCTGGCTACAGCTACTAGAAGGATTGCAAAGCTCGTTGACCATCTCAAAGATTCCTTCTGTTTCGCATGACAAGGGTCACAAGAGTCTTATTAGGACTGCATCTAGGGGTAAGATGATACCTGAGTACTTCTATAATTTAATGTTGTGGCAATCTCAAGTCTTCTCTGGTGTGTACTGTGTGTGAACTAGAACTAATTGCCTGATTTTTACAGGGAGTAACCATGGTTGAAAGGATCATTTGCAGTGAAAGGGTTCCCAGTTCAGAGAATCAGAGTTATTGGATGACCAACACTAGGAATAGTTTGTGTATATTTATAGGAGGGAAGAGTTAGGATGGAAATTCTTGCTTCCTGTGGTTTAGTCAAATATGTAGTCGGTAGATAAATATTGGTTTTAGTTTCGTCACAAGTATTATTACTGTAGGTCCTCCCTCCCCTGGTAAGTTGTATATGGAAAATTCTCCATGTAATTTGGCTTGAGAATTACTGAGGAAGCTTGTAGATGATCAATCAGGAGATGTTGCTGCTGCGCGCCTGCCCGATGCTAACTTCCTCGATGCGATGATCATCTCTGTGCTTGCTTGCATGGGTGCGTGCGTTTGTTTCCTTGTCACTGCAGCCCTATCCCCTCCCCTCCCATTTTAAGAACCATCTTGTTACTTTGTATTACTCCTGCACTTCTCTACCGAGTTCTGTTTTGGTGCCACCTTTGGATAAAAAAACGAATAATATTCAACTTTTAAGCAATTTGTGTCATGAAAAATTCTATTTACAAATCAGTATATCTTTTATTTCGTTGACAGATTGGAGTAGAAATGATTAACTAAATTAGTGAAGTTCAGTGAACCATTTGGAGCAATCAATTAAAAGATGAAAAAATCTATTCATCATTCCTTTTTTCATCCTTTCATGATGTGGCATTAGATAATTAGAGACTAATAAACAGTCTAATAGTCTCTAATTATCTAATGTCACATCATGAGATAATAAAAATTAGAATGATGAGTAGCATTATTTATTTATTTAAAATAATCACCGATTGAAATATAGCAGATTTTACTGGCATCATTATCAACTCCAAATAAAAATGCTATCTGAAGAATGCCAAGTCAACCACGAATAAACATTTTGTTAACGCAAAATGCTGCCGGAGTTATGTTTGTGGAGTACCCTGAACTATTTATAAACAATTGCAGCTTCATTCCTTTGAAGCCCCTATACAATGGACAATATCGGTCAAATTAGCAAGCCAACCAGATACTGGACGGCAACTAGATGCCTGTCGTTCTAGGTAAGACTTACTTCCCTGTGACGATTAATAAAAAGTTGCCGACTAAAGATGAACAGGCTGGCAGAGCTACTGCAATCACTGGTCAATGTAAGAACTAGTTCCATCTACCATATTACATTTGGGACAGTTCTTTTCTTCGCCTCTCCAGTTGGGCATTCTTTTCCCCAATCATCTCTCACCTTGCCTAAAAGAAAATGCATCCTCCTCGCTATCAGCGGAAAGCTCTTCTACTATCTCTCTTTTAGTATTTGAAGACTCTCTACCTTGATTCCTTAACCCTACGTGGATCTAATCTTCGTTACGGACTCCATGGCAACTGTTCTGTGCGATGATTTTCGTTGTAGCTAGTCTCATCATCATTGAATGGTTTCTCACAGACACAGGAGTACGGATATTCGTGAAACTCCCCTCGTCCGGGTCTCGTCTCGTCTGGCTCTCCCATGAAGCCTCTTTGGCATGACTTTACCTTTCTTGCAAATGTATCCCATTCCATCTTTTGCCTTGCCATGAACAAAGCACTAAGCTTCTTTGCATTTGGTCTGATAGTCCTCTTATGACCCATGTATCTCCTTTGATCCATAAATCAAATTAACCAAAAATAGTTCAGAATATATTAGAAAAACAAAATACTAAACAAGCAGAAGATTGAAAACACAAGCAAGATTAGGATTACAGTGACAACAATGACGACTAACAGGCAAAGCAAATTCTTGAGTTCAGTGTTCAAAGATAAGAGCATGGGCTTTAAATTTCAAAAGCAGCCATTTCATGATCTCCCCATTCACTGACAAACTAGATCCATACTTATTCAAATCTAAAATCTATATCACTTGCAACTAGATAGAGCCCACACCCATTCCTCACCACTCCGTGCCCTCTTTAGTTTGTGTCTCCTGAGGAATCAAACTATCTGAAGTACATTTAAGAGAACACTTGGTAGAGAGATGGAGCTTAGAAGCCTTAGGTTGCATTTGGGTGGTGGAGTGATTTGATTCAATATTTTATCATTACTTTTTACTTACTTCTCACTACTTTTTACTACTATTCATTACTATTCAATATTTTATCATTACTTTTTCACTGCTATTCACAGATCATCTGAGATCACCAAACATAGCCTTAGTCATGGTACTGAAATCAAATGGACACCTAAATTTAGGAAGTATTTTTTTAATGGAAAATAAATAAAGGGAATCAAGGTTACATGAAAAAATTCAGTACATTTGCAGATATCCCAATTCATGTCCACCATTCTCATCTTTGTTTGGTTATTGCAATCAAGTTTGTAAGCATCAGCATTCTTGGAAAGAGACAAAATGAACCGGATTTCTTACCTGCGACCAGCAAGAATCTTTGCCATATTTCCATTATTATTAGTGACAAACACATCACTCTCGTCACAGACAATGTAGTCAATGGCAGCCAAGCGCGA
>JARVXP010000187.1:0-17210 GCA_029856935.1 Cyclocarya paliurus
ACAACCACCTCGCGATCACAGCATTAGTCTCCTCTGGCTTCTCCAGCTGCACCCAATGTCCGGCATCAAGACTCGCATAGCTCAAATTCTGCACAATTCCTTCATAGGATCGGTGCATTTGAGCATAGGTATCGCACACAGCATCATACTTTGCTTCGATGAAAAGAACATGCATTTCTAGCACTCCATCATGACACTGTTCTCCAGAACCCACTTCCGGTTGGCTTTGTGGTTCATGTAGTAAGCGTCACCGCCGAAGAAGCCCGTCTTTTTCATCGCTTCTTCAAACTCCTTCACATCTTCCTCAGTGCAAATTATCCAAAGTTGATGCCCCTGCAGGGATTGCATCTTTTGGCGGCGGCTTTGGTGCTCCGCCCATCCAGCCTCCGTCCTTGACCACATTCGCCGTCCGAGCTGGCTTCTCGAGTTGGTTGCACTTCCTTTGACATAGAATACTCGCAGAGCCCCTTCAGGATTGGAGTCGAACCATGCTGTCGCTTTCTCGAAATTTTGCTCGTAGAAGACCTGGTAAGACCATTGCCCGTAAGGGAACTCGCTCTCCGGATGCTTCTCGCGATTGACGTATTTCATCAACTCCTCGAGGCCTAGCTCTATAAGGCGATAAGGGACCGCAAGGTTGATCACACCGCGGCATACCTCGGGATGAGTAGCTGCCAGGGACCAAAGACAGCCACTACCCCAGTCGTGTGCTACCCTACTGCATCCTTTCGGCCAGTATCTGCCAAGAGTGCGAGCAGTCCTGGAACGATCTTCTCTTGAAGCATAGTCAGAGTAAGACCTTGTTTGATGTCGACTCCCATAGCCTGGCATATCCGGCGCAATTACCCGAAATCCTAGAGATGCGAAAGACTCCAGCTGAGGTCTCCATGTTTTGCCGATAGCAGGCCAGCCATGACAGAAAATGAGAAGTGGGCCGAGCTTGGGACCCGCAGCTACGTAGTGAATGGTCTTGCTGCCATTTTCATAGCTCACGTCGTGCTCGCTGAACACCATCATGATGGGCGGAATCGATAGATCTGTCCGTGATTCGAGCTGATCGTGCTGGTTTTGAGGTTGCATGATTGCTTATGTCAGGCCCGAGATCCGACCGAGCGACCGAAGGCTCCCCCTAGGTTTGGTGATCCGAGGCGATTAGGTAATGAAGACAGTACCCGGTCCCGATTAGGTATGAAGACAGTACCCGGACGATTAGAAATCATATGGTAAGCGAATCGTTCTCTCAATCGCCTGATCTCGACCCCGTGCAAACGCCCTCTTCATCTGCAAATATCATACCGAGCTGCTTTGCACCATCTTCTTCGAGACTTCTTTCGTATTCCAGTTGAAGTGCGCAGAGATACGATTCTTACCTTTTTGCTTCAGCTTGTTCAGATACTGGGCGTAAGACTCTCGCCGGTTCATGAGAAGCTGGCCATTTGCTACCATGGTCTGATCCAGAAGCTGCACATTTAGATAGGGCTGAACACGACCACTTTCTGGAATCATTTCAGAAGTAATGCCATCTGGATACGGCTCTGCTATTTGAGCTCGTCCATCATTCAGAAGCACATCCATCCCACGTTGATCATCTTGAAAGCCTTGTCTGCCCAGAAAGGTGCCAAAAATGGGGACTGGAAGGTGCTCAGGATTTCGGACCACAGCGCAATAGTCCTGTTGCTGCTTCTCATCCAGAAGACGCCATTACAGATAGGAGGGACATACGGACCACGCCGGCGCTCATCTTCAAATGCATTGTGAACCTGGTAGAACTCGCGAGCGTCTGTGCTATAGACCACGTCGATGTCGCCTTGGCCTGCAGCAGGAATGATCAGCTCAGGCGAATTGCCAGAAGACAGTATCAGCGTCAAGCATGAGCATGTCGAAGCCGGAGAAAGGACATCGATATAGAACTTGGGCCTCTCATTCATCATCCGCTTGTATGCTGCAGTGTCGCCATGTCGGTTCTCATTGTTACTCGTCGCAAAGAGGGTGGGATCATAGTATGCGGTCCGGCCCTTGCTCACGAGAGTGCTCTGTGCTGCCAGATCCAAGGCCCAGAATACTATCCGTGAGACATCGAGTGATGTTTCTGGCCAGTGAACAGAGCATATTCTCGACCCAGTATATCATCCCGGTGTTGACAGGCACAATGATGACGGTATTGTTGATCGCGTGCGAAGCGAATACATCATGGTATTCGCTGCTGATGCCTGGAAAACGTCCATCGCGGTCTTGAGTCGGAGATGTCCAGGAGTTGAAGTAGATATAGAGTATAACCAGTAGCGCCAAGACCGCCAAAACATATTGTCGCCGACGAAATATTGAAAGGAGGTCCATGCTGCTAGACCTGTAGTTGGGAATCCTGGTCGCGTGCAAAGTTTGGCGAGGTCACGCGTTCGCCACGCGACTCGGATGCTTGTCCGCAAAGACGTCAATGTCGTGCCTTGACTTCAAGACCTCCTCAATGATACCTCATATTTTGACGCCATTGCTCATACCGCCGAATCGTCTTGTATGTAGGTGTTGATGCTCTACTGACAGAGTATTGAGGCTTAGATGGTGCCCAAACGAGAGGATCTAAACTCAATCCTCACGCCAACGTCACGGACCACTTCATCCCATACGACGTGAAGGAAGTGGTGTCCTTTGAGCAACGCAACTCTTTTTGGCCTCGCTGGTGCGTGCAACTGGCTGAATTCAGCCCCCAGGGTGTCAAGGCCTGATCTTATGGTAGCCTTGGCGGTACCTCAAATTCTTCGAAGAGTCCTCGAGCGCTCTCAATCAGCCAACTCAGTCCCAGCCATTATGCCAGCTGGACACTGTCGCCTCGTAGACGGCAATGACGGCGATGAACCGGGAATGACAAGGCCATGAGAATACGATGATCTGGAAAGTGCGTGTGGATATAGTATATGGCAGAAAGAGGTGCAACATCACAAAGATGCGTGGACAATCACGAATGAACGCGGCTGTCTTGCACCATTTCGAGCTATCTCAGTGGTTAATGACCTCCGCTGCGGACCCGCATACCATAACACCGAGAGGTAAAACGAATAATATAGGCGAATAGAAAGAGATGTACAAGTCAGCAGGGAAGGTGCGAAACTGACATAGACATCCATGGATTGTTCCTGAAGGTCTGGCGTCTGCCACGGGCTTCTTGAGCTAGACAGCTTGCTAAAGACAGCACATAGCAGAGACTGCTGTGAAGACTGCGGGAAGCGCGAGCTGCGACGTCACGCTGCTCGTCTACCATGAGCATCGGCGCAGCCGCGTCGGTTTTTCCGCGGGCAAGCCAACGCATTCTAGTGATGCATGCATTTTGTCTATGCGTTCGAGGCTTCGTGTCGCCCAGCACGAGAGACATAAGTGAGTCTTCCATGAGCTGCTGCCTCCACAAGGAAAGCCAACTGGGCTGCCTCATATGCCATCAGACAACGCCATACCAGGGAAAGTCTTCAGCTTCACCACCTTCCACCTTCCCTCCTTCAGTTTCCCATTAACATAAAATCGAACATGCCCATGGTCGGCCGCGTAAATCCCTCAGGAATACCAGTGACTTCCGCATATACCATCGTCTGCGCGCTCGTCCTTTGTCACTCAGAATCGTATCCATCCTGATCAGTCGACTTGAATGATCCGGGTAGCGCTCACATATATGCCGTCTGAGCTCAATGAACTGGTCCAGGTCCACGGTGTTGCGCTCGCCTCGGAAAGAGATGGTATTGTTTTCCACGTGAGAGGCCGCACCTGCAAAAGCAGGTCCTTGTACCTCGGCACGGAATAGGTCTCTTTGAAAATGATTCCATACTGGAGCATCGGGGTCGATCTTCCGGTCGTTTATGGCTTGCACGAGCTCGAGGACAATGCCTTCCAGTCGTGTTTTGAGAGCTGATGTTGGCTCTGGTTCTGTAGTTGACGTAGTTGCTTCCCTCCTGTCGTCGGCTAAGCTGAATGAAAGATCACCACTGTCCATAACACAGTCGTCGGGAGGTCTTTTGGAGTATCTTCGGGGAGAATGAGACTCAAGAAAAGCACCTGTCATTGAAGGAATCGTGGAAGAGTCTCGCCTTGGCAGCATTTTCGAGTTCATAGTAAACTGCAGGCGCTTATCTAAAACTGCAATTGCCTCCGACTTTGGCGGAATTATGAGCATTCGGACATTGTGGCATTGTTAGTGGTTCAAATAAACGTGCAGATGGTCCAGAGTAGAAGGTGTCAGTGGCGATATTTGCCGAGCTCAGCATCGCTCGTTCGGCTGGCGCTCCGACTTCGGCCGGCGCGTCTTCCTGCTTCAAACATCTCCATCACACGCGACGAAATAAACACCTCAGCACATCTAATTCTCCAAACACGCTCGAACGCTGGCTTCAGCGACAGAATCTGTCAAAAAAGAGATCTACAGCTTGGCTCCGTCCCGCGAACCATTCCATCTGCTTAAGCTTCTTGCGCTGGATCTTTCCGGATATTGTCTTTGGAAGAAAAGACGGCTCGACCTGGATTTCATCAGCATATGTCACTGACATGGAAAATACAGCACTCACAAATTGCACTTTGCGCGGATACTTGTACGGTGCGGCATTCTCTTTGCAGAAATCCTGCAGCTCCTTGATCAAAGAATCCTTGTCCTTCTTGGTGTATTCTGCTGTCAAAGCGATGAAGGCTTTCACGACCTCTCCTCGCGACTTGTCTGGAGATGACACAACCGCACTTTCGACCACTGCCGATGCTGCTTGAGAGTAGATTCTACCTCGAAAGGTCCAATGCGATATCCAGCGCTGTTGATGACATCGTCATTTCGACCCACGAAACCAAAAGTAGCCGTCTTTGTCGCGTACTGCTCTATCACCAGTGCTGTACCAAGCTTGACCTTGCTCTGGACATTCGAGCAGCTTGCGATCGAGCTTGCCATCATCTAAGTATCCATCAAATACGCCAAAGAAGTTTGACTGCTCTGTGAGGTCGACCTTAACTGCGATGTCACCTTCGACGTCTGCAGCTGCCTCTCTGCCATCATCGCCGACCACAAACAATGGCGTCCCTGGAGAAGGCTTGCCATTGAACCTGGTCGAATAGGGTTGCCTTTAAAGTTGCCGCAGAGAAGAATCGTCTCCGATTGACCGAAGCCATCGCAAATCTCCATGCCCGTCGTCTCAAGCCAAAGACGAATCACTTCCGGATTCAACGGCTCGCCAGCGCCTGTGCAGTGTTTCAAAGCTTTCGAGGATGCTGCTGAAGGTACTTTCGTGTTTCCTCAAGTACCAGTTGTCTGTACACCGTCGGAGGTGCGCAAAATGTGGTGATGGGATAGCTATTTAAGATGTCCAGCGTCGCCTTCGACTAAAGGCACCTCGATCGTCATGGATGAAAATGCCCGCTCCACAATTCCACGTGCCTAAGAAACCCATCCTGCCTTCGCCCAACCTGCTCCGTCAACAACCCAATTCAGCTGGCCCGGTTCTAGTCGATGAAAGTACTTTCCAGTGATCGTGTGGGCAAGAGGATACGAGATCTGATTGTGTTGCACCATCTCGGCGGGCCTGTCGTTCCACTGGTGAAATAGATCATTGATGGGTCTTTGAGTGCCGGCTTCGATCCACTGTACTTCGCATCTTGTGGGACTGACTTCAAAGCTTCGCTGAGCAACACTACATCGCCAGATGCTTTGCCATCGAGCTGAAAATGTGTTTGATAGATGGGCAATTCTTCCTCACTTTGAGCATCTTCTTGACAGCTACACTGTCGCCAAGAAACACCGACGCTTTAGACCTGTTCGCTCGATACTCGATGTCCTTGTCAACCAGAAGTGTTGTTGCCGGGCATATAACGATGCCACTTCGAATGCCAGCAGTGGCGATTTCCCACCACTCTGGCAGTCGAGGCATGATGATGAGCATCTTTTCGCCTTTCTGCACGCCGAGCTTTTCGCGGAAAAGCACTGCTAGTCGATGCGACTGTCGACTGAAGTGCTCAAACGATAGCTGGCGTTCCTTCTTGCGATCCTGAGATATCCAATGCATGGCACAACCCTTCGGCCGGGTTCTTGGCCCAATAGTCGACAACATCTGTGGCGAAGTTGAACTCTTTGGGACGCTTTAACTGAGGTTCGAAGTAATGTGCCATCTCCACCGATTGGGAATGTGAACACCTGATCGTAAAGGAGCAGGAATGATGTCGAATGTATGTAGTCCACAATTGCCTTCTGCAAGGCAGAAACCCCGGCTCGACCAGCGGATACCCTTGTGGATGCTGCAGGTGACCGGCTTTCGGTCCGTGGAACCGTGTTTGACGTGGTCTTCGATCACAAACGTTCACCTTTTGTATATGCCGCGGTAGGGCAAACAGTGCAGTACTGCTTACTGGGCTCTTGGACAAGCAGTCGAACGAACAATAAAAGAATGGTCAAAGTGCTGGCACTCACGAGACAGGCGGGGATCTGTGGAGATCGTGGAGATCGTGGTGGATAGAGTTTACATGCCGCCAACGGCCTTAGCCGAGATCGATATTCCTTTGAGCCGGGATCGTCATCAGGAACACTTTCACTGTGATCAGACCTTGATGGACGACTTGATTTGACTACATCCTCTACATCGCCTATGCTGCAACCTTCAGAACTGCCGACCTGGCAGCTTGCCTTCCATCAAGAGCTTGCAGAACTTGTCAACATCATCCAGGGTGCCTTTGGTCAGGATGGGATGGACTAAATCCCGAGCACAAAAGTCAAGCGCTTCTTCAACGTCCTAGAAGAGCGTCAATCAGTCTTGGGTTTGATCAGAATCTTTGGAATGGAAGCTCACCTTAAGTGTTCCCGTCACGGATCCGACAACGTTCAGCCGCTTCATTGCAAGAGCGACTGGAGGTGCACCTGCAATGATGTCCGCCTCCGTGGGAAGACCAACCGCGACAATGGTGCCTCCAGGACGAGCCAGTGCCGGGCCACCTGATAGCCTTGACGACTTGGCAGCGAACACGATGATGCCATGCGCACCGTAAGTCGTGATCCTGAGGACCTCAGCTGGATGTCTTGGACCTTGGTATAATCAATATATTCCTCAGCACCAGATCTTTGCAGAGCCGGTCCTTCTCGTCGCCTCCATCAACCGCAATTACTCGCATGCCCATGGCTTTTGCGTACTGCACGCCAAAATGACCGAGACCTGTGACTTGAGATCAGCGGGCCAATCTTGAGTCCTGGACTTCTAGCGACCACTCACCACCTCCAGCACCAATAACGACAAGCCATTGGCCTGGCTTCACAGCACCACGCTTGCAAAGCAGTGTATGCAGTCACACCACCGCACATGATCGGGCCCGCCTCTTCGTCCGAGACACCTGCCGGTATTCGTGTGGCGTACCGTCCATCTGTCAGACAATATTCCTGAAAGGTGCCGGGTGCAGAAAATCCAGAGTTGAGCTGCTTCGGACAATGCAGCTCATCAGTGCCGTTGGTGCAAAACTCGCAATTGCGGCAGACTGAAGCCACCCACTTCACTCCAGCTCGATCTCCGACCTTCCAAAGCTCGCTCACATCTGAATGCACAGCAACAACTTCGCCTGCTCCTTCGTGTCCAGCGATGCCATTGGTCTGGTCCATCATTTTCACGCCGAAGACTTGCCATTCGTCGTGCAGAAGAGACTTATCGGATGCGCATAATCCTGTCCAATTGATCTTGACCACTATCTGGCCTGGACTGGGTCTTGTGGTACTGGAACTGTCTTGACGGGAGCCGTAGCTTCATGGCCATCGCCGTTTCTGACTGCTGCGCGCTGTTCAGTCGTAGACCCATGGCTCTGAAAGGTCGTAAGCTGCAGGATCAATTAGCGAATGCTGATCACAGTGAAGGTGAGTTCTTGTCGTCTTATATGTCAGTCATGCTAGACGCGGAATGATCAGCTAAAGATTCCGCTCGCCAACCACGACCGGTGACCACCGATTTATCCGCAGGGCTGAAAACCCGCAGCCAACCCATTGAGCTGCAAGCAGAGTCGTTAAGTGCGACTCTGCAGCTTTTGTGAGAGCTCTCGGAAAAGAGAAGCGGCGACGCTACTCACGTACCCCACCGACGCCACGAGTCTGGGCACATGTATAAGGAGCAGGCGTCCTGCATCGCTCTCACCTGTCAGCTTCGGCTACGCGACTGCTACGACATCGCTCCAAATTGACCAATGCTCGTTGACCAGGTCAGCCGGTCTCAAAAAAGATCAGCTCTCTCAGAATTGCAGCTGTAATTGCACTCCTGCGTTCTAGCTACTGCCAACTCCTATCATTGTGCCAGCACAAAATCCACTAGTCAGCTTTGCGAGACACCATCTCCTTCAGATACGCCTCGACAGTCGTAGGCTTGACATGCGGACAAAGTCCATTCACCACTGGCTCCAATGTGCATTTCCCGGTCGTTCATCCTCCAACATCAACAACTCAATCTTAAGCAAATCAGCCACTACCACTCTTCAAAAAGGATAAGCACATCTCACCTGACTATTCATCTTCAAAAACATTTCTTCCTCATTCCCTCCAATACCCTCCACAGAATCAACCCTCTTCTTCAACTCCTTCTCCCCAACCTTCCTAATCTCCAACTTCTTCCCAAAACCCTCTCAATCAACCCCGTCACCTCATAACCCCCAATCGTCTCCCCAACCATCGTCATATCCTTCTCCCATTGTCCATCGAGCAATTCACAAGCCGCAGCTACGAATCTTCCAACATCATCGATACTCGTCATCGTAATTCTTGGCATCGAACCATCAGCTTTGACGGGTAGCTCGGCAACACCTTGCTCCAAATCCAGATCACGGGTGCCTCGTCCAAACCACCTAGCATTTCGACCTCAGACTCCGGAGACTTGTATGGCCAACCAATTCCAAGGTAGTTCATGAACATCCCTTGAGTGAAACGAGCACATTCGAGACTTGACTGCGCGCAGGCTTCGCGAACGGGGATCTTATTCACTGAACAAGCAATGTATCAGTATTGATCACAAGACGGTCGTGCAAGTTCTGTTCTTACTTACCGATCACATCAATCCCTCCCATCAGCTTCTGGTCCAAGCTATAATCGTCAGCAACCATCCGCCTTATCTTCCAAGATTGGTCCTTACCTCCCACTCACTAGGCGCAAACCTCTTACATCCCGCCTCTTCCGCAGCACTCAATAACCGAATCTGAATCCCTGGAAATTCTGGTCCTAGGATCAAGAGGACGCTGATGACGGTGTGAACATCCTTCAAAGCTTCAACCAAGGAGTTTTGGTCATTGTAATCGACATATCGGATCTCGGCGCCGTATTTTGTGCTTGGAGGATCAATGTCGGAGCTCTTGGATCGAGACAGAATTATGGGTGTATTCGATGTTTCGAGGATGGATGTTACGATTGAGCCTGATGAGATGAGTTTATTGGAAGGATGGTGGATGGGAGGATAACGTACGTCCGAGTCTTGGTGATGCGCCTCCTGCGATTGCGATTTTGACCATTTTGACGAATTGAAGACGCGTGAAGCATGATTTAGGTAGTTGACTGCTCCAGTGATATACCCATCCAGATCCCGGGCCATCGTGACTAAAGCGCGGAAAGATCGCGTCAGCTGTCACGCGAATCTTTTCCTTGGGAGTAGCTATATGACTATGCCAAGTAGTGTTATCCGAATGCGAAGGCCTACATACAGTCAATGATCAACTTGAAGTTCCTAGGCAGACATGAGTGCTTTGTCAAAGTCTAAGAGCATGTTTAGGGCTTCTGCATATTCTTTGCACAAATGTGCTCACTGAGCTTATACACTCGGCAGTTCACTGCCAAGTCACCTTCACCAAAACATTCTCATAATAATGATTCAACTCGAAAACGTCAACCAGATATCTTCCCCATCCTTACTCATCCCCGGATGTGCTTGCCAACTATATCCCAAACCCTTCGGATCCGTGCCCGCAGTCGCTGTCCACAGATGCTGTGGGTCTCCCACGGTCCCCAAGGATTTGGTGCAGTAGTATACCAAAACTCCGGACCTGCTAATAAAGCACCTCCGATCCAGAAATAACACGCAAAAGCGGCAGAGTAGAAGAATGTGCCTTGTTGTCCTGTACCTGCGTTGGGAACGAACCGGGTAACTTCGTTGAAGCCTGGGACAGTTTTGTTGGAGAAGGGGAGACCGGATGTTGCTTGAGGGTTGAAGAATTCGTAGGCTGACTTGTCTTCGATGCGGCCGGGTTCTACGCGGGCGAGCATTGTGCCGTTCGAGCCGTAGCCGTAGGGTAGGCTAGGCCGTCGGTTTGGCCAATGACCCAGCCGTAGTTGCCGAAGGGGACGCTGTCCACGGGCCAGAAGGTATAATTTACGACTGAGACGGCGGGGAGAGCGTTGGGGTCGGAGGATGGGGCGTAGTCTAGGCGGAAAAGGGAGGTGGCTGGGCCGAAGTTGTCGGCTTCGCTTTTTGTATTCCAGTGGACTGCTCGGGTGAATGTGTAGAGCTTAAGAGAACCGTCACTGCTGCCGTTGACTGGGAGTGGAGGGCTGTCTGGCCAGTTGAGCCAACGTGTCCCAGGGTGGTTTGCTTCATCTTGTGTCTGTGCTGGAGAAGGAGGGAAGAAGGGCACTTTTCCGGAGGCAGTATCGTAGCTGCCGCCATATGTCGAGAGATTGCCGTTGACCAGTTGTGGTGAGCCGTCGTCGGTAAGGTTTGTCAGGATGCACTGCTGGAGACTGTTCAACCTATATCAGCGAACGTCTCGTCGCATGTCTTGTGAATCCGCTCACTGAAGAAAAAGTCTTGGTTGTCATAGTTCATGGCGTCTCTTGAGGTCCACAACATCCTGTCGCCAATCCTGGTGGCGACCATGGAATCTCTATTCAGAGTCGGAAAGCTCGAAATGTAGCCCACTTCTGAGGCGGACTTCAAAACTGGTGTGGCAGCTCGTGCTTGACTGGGCTTGCGGCAGTGATTGACAGTGCCGTCAGCAAGCCAAGCATAGCAGAAGCCGTCATATCGAATGGGTAGGAGTGGCGTCGTGCGCCGTTCTGAATACTCAATTAGCAAGCACTGCCATCGGGCTCGATACCTTAAGGAAAATCTTCAGATCAAGGCCAGGTGGACGTCTACATAAGTCCAATGGTGATCGGAGTATTTCATTCACTACTCTCATGGCGTCTTCTTGTGCCATTGGATGCGAAGATGAACACGCACTAATACTGCGAGTGTCCTCGAGGTAGACGAAGTCTCAGTAAGTTCTGCATCAGTAGTGATGTGGGATGTCGATCTTATCTTGCAGTAGCAGGAGAATCTCACGCATTGTTCGCATCATTTGTTGATGTCGTTGTATCCAAATGGCAGATTTGCAGCGTAGGGCATAATGCCGAGGGACTTTGCTATAATCCTCCAAGTGTCTCACGCGTAACTGCTAGAGCAATGCAGAGAATAAGGCCAGCTGTGTTTCAGATTGTGCCAGGCAGAACTCAAAAGAAGTGTCCCGCACGCTAGCGCTGCGTATCTGCTTTGCTCTGCAGGCGTGGCAGGATTGCGAGCGATGCGGTGAATAACATTGCCGTATCCCAAAGGCTGGCCAAGCTGCTCTGCAGTGATTCGTGTCCTTCAGTGAGCCTTACGGTAAAACCGGCATTCAGAACACGATATCGCATTTGTGCCGAACTCTTCGACTGCGAAACAGTCCGCGTTCTGGACAATGGTTCTTCTGAGAGCGGAGCGGCTTCCGCTGCTCAGAGTGCGGGTTTCTTCCTGCAGTTCTGCCATGATCGACAGTGGCCGGTGGCTACGAACATCATCTTGCTGAAGTTGTCCCCCTAGTAGACGAAAATGATTGGTGATGGTGTAGGATGGAAAGAAGTCGTTGTGTTCTGAAGCAAGGTGGAGGTTAACCGAGCACAGACCACATCTTCGCGGGCCGATCGCTTCACTTCCGCAGCTCGCGTGCATTCACATGAAGATTGTATCGACATACCATCAACACGGCCTCATTGCTTTCCATAATAGCTCTAAGGTGTGATTCGCGACCACCGACGATGATCTCACGATAACGCGACGCGATGTTCAATTTCACGCCGCTTCTGGGCGCACAATCAGCCTCAACCGGCGTCACAATCAATTACTCGAGCTCGATGGAGGAGTCAAGATTCTGGTCGATGTTGGCTGGGACGAGACATTCGACACAAAAAAGCTGCAAGCGCTGGAGAAGCATGTCTCTACACTTTCGGTGATACTTTTGACGCATGCGACTATTGAGCACATCGGAGCATATGCGCATTGCTGCAAACATGTGCCTGGCTTCGCGAAAGTGCCTGTGTATGCGACTACGCCTGTCGTGAATTTGGGAAGGACATAGCAGCAGACATCTACGCCTCCAGTCCAGCAGCCGCGAGCACATTACCAGCATCCAGTATTGGCCCTTTGAACTCGAATGCGACGCCAAATCTCCTCCTCCTGCGCCGACCGCTGAAGAAGTCGCAACTTACTTCAGCGCAATTCATCCTTTGAAGTACTCGCAGCCTCACCAGCCTCTTCCGAGCCCTTGGAGTCCTCCTCTGGGCAATCTCACAATCACAGCTTACAGCGCGGGACATACGCCTGGCGGTACAATATGGCACATACAACACAGCTTGGAGAGCATCGTGTATGCTGCAGATTGGAATCAGGCAGAGAGAATCTATTATCTGGCGCAGCATGGCTTGGCGGAAGTGGTGCAGGTGGAGGTGCTGAAATTATTGAACCGCTGCGGAGACCTACAGCGCTGGTCTGCAGTAGCAAAGGCGTGGAGAAGACAGACGTACTGCCTCGGAAAAGAGAGATGAGACACTCATTAGTCTCATCAGAGAAACTATAGCACAAGGTGGAAAGGTGCTCATACCTACTGATTCGAGCGCGAGAGTACTTGAGCTGGCATTCATTCTGAATCACACATGGCGCGAGAACATCAGTGGACCGCATGCGGATACTTACAGGAATGCCAAGATCTACATGGCAAGCAAGAGCAGTACAAGCACGGTGAGGCAGTTGCAGAGTATGCTGGAGTGGATGGACGACACAATTATTCAAGATGCGGAGCGCGCCATGAACAAGGGTCAGAGGGATGACGATAAGGCGCCAAACCTCTTGGACTGGAAGTTCGTGAAGCAGATTGAGCGTCAGACCCAGTTTTGATCGTGCGTTGCGGAGAAGAAGTCCTTGTATTATGCTTGCTAGTGATGCGTCGATGGAATGGGGCTACTCTCGACAGGCCTTGGAGAAGCTGGCCGCAGATCCTCGGAATCTTGTCGTGCTGACCGAGAGCATTTTCTGGAAGCAAAACCGGTCATTCGAGTATTGCCACCCAGCTGGCAGATGCGTGGCGAGCCAGCAGTAAATCCATATCTCAAACAGGCGCGAAAGTGGTCGGAACAGATGGCAAGTCGATACTTCTGCGCGACGCTTCAGTTGAAGACTTGACCGCAGATGAAGATGCCCTGTACCAGCAATATATTGCGCGACAACGCCAGCTACACAGCACCCAGCTTGGTGACAATACCGAGAATGATGCCACTACCACAGAAGTCGCAGATCAAGAGGCAGAGGAATCATCGGACTCTGAGGATGAAGACGAGGATCCAGAGCATCAAGGTCGCGCTCTGAACCTTTCTGCTCAGATGACGCAGAGCAATAAACGGAAGGCAGGAGTCTCCGAAGCAGAGCTTGGCATCAATGTCTTAATTCGGAGCAAGAACGTGCACGATTATGATGTAAGAAATAAGCGCGGTCGGGAGAAGATGTTCCCATTCGTATCGCGGCGGCCGAAGAACGATGACTATGGTGATATTATCAAGCCAGAAGACTACCTTCGCGCTGAGGAGCGAGACGATGTGGACGGCGTTGACATGCGCGATGGCGTTAAACAGGCCGAGGCGGCAGTCGGACAGAAACGTAAATGGACGATGTGGCTAACACCGCCGACAAGAAGGGCGCGAAGAAGCCGAAACAGGAGAAGCCGCCAAAAACCTGCCAAGGTTGAAAGAGAACCTGATGATATTGATGCCCTTATCGCTCGTGCTACTGGTGTGGTCGACGATGGTTCTGGCGCAGCGGGTGCCAATGGTGCTGAATCCGAAGAGAGCAGCAGTGATGGCGAGAGTGACTATGAGCCAGAAGACTCTATCAACGAGCAGCGACCACAGAAGACTTGTGTTCGTGGAACGGAGTCTGACGCTGCAGCTCCGTATAGCGCACATTGACTTCTCGGGACTCCACGAAAAGCGTGATTTGCAGATGTTGATACCACTGATCAGACCGCGCAAGCTGATTTTGATATCTGGTGATACCAGCGAAACGCAAACACTCGCCGACGAGTGCCGGCAACTGCTTGCAGAAGGCGAAACGAAGTCGGCAGATGTAATTGCACCTATCATCGGCGAGACTGTTGACGCCAGTGTTGACACCAATGCATGGACTCTCAAGCTCAGCCGACAGTTGGTGAAAAAGCTGACTTGGCAGAACGTCAAAGGCCTTGGTGTTGTCGCACTCACCGGCAGGCTGGATGCTGAGCCCATCGAGACATCGAGTCCAGCAGAAGATGAAGCGGCGAGAAAGAAGCAGAAGCTCGCCAAGAAAGAGGAGCATGGAGAGGCTGAACCAGGGACCAAGTCTCTTACAATCCCGGCAATACCCGTGCTTGATCTTCTGCAACATCAGCGACCGCGACACAACAGCGTGCGACACAGCTGTGCACGTAGGAGACTTGCGACTGGCCGACTTGCGAAGGCTGATGCAGGCTTCAGGCCACACAGCAGAATTTCGTGGCGAGGGTACACTTCGATCGACAGCACAGTCGTGGTGCGTAAGTCAGTCACGGGCAGGATCGAGGTGGAAGCGTATCAGGGTGGGTTGTCGCAACCAGCCTATCGCACCAAGGAGAACGAGGCAGCTTTTATGCTGTACGGAAGCTGATCTACGGCGGACTCGCTGTCGTTGCTGGAGTGTAGGATTAGTGGTAAGATACCCATGAGAAGATATGCATGTTCTGGCCTCGAAATGTCCTTCATGGTCGTTCCTTCCTTCCCAACTTGTTCTCGACATTGACGACGCAGTGCATACGACCAGAAGCGGCAGCTCACGAGAATCACGCTGGACCATCTCGCAATGCCATCACATTAGCTCGCTGTAAATACTGCGCTGCTCACGTCAAGATTGCTGGAGTCGTCTTACGCATGACATTGCCTAAACCGGTTGTCTCTGACACGTCAAGTGCTCATTTGGGAATGCCTCATGGCGTTCGGGCTTCGACTGACCATCACGTTAGCCAGCACAAACCGAAATGACCTATTACATTGTTTGCTCTAACGATGTGCTGGCTGGCATTTCGGATCTTCCATCTTCCAAACCCTATAAGTAAATGGTCAATCTCGCCCTTCCGACCCATCAAGCTATCGAAGCAACACGAACACGATCATCCACCTCGACCAACCAAAGCTCATTCAACCTACCGACAAACCTCCCTGTCGATCCCTCGACATCTCACCAACGTACTATGAGCTTCGCCCCATACCAGTGGCGTCACGACCAAGGCTACCTCCCACCACCAGGAAGTGTGCCAGTCCCAATCATCCAGCCGCCATGTCCGCCCCACAGCCAGTCCATCAGATCGCCTACCAACCTTCACCACCTCCACCACCTCCAGCAGCTTACTGCTTTCCACCCGGTCAACCCGTCCTCGCCGCAGCTCCACCTCCACCTAAGCCCAGCTCTTCAGCTCCAAGTCACTGCTTCACCTCTGCACCAAGAAATCCGACCCAAAACCACCACCCGCCAGCGACTATGCCCCCACCCTCCCTCCGTCCGGCGTAAACTACATGTTCGCAGAGAAATCCGCACACACGATCCTCCACATCTTCAGCAAAGCAGCACCCATCTGGGAGGAGAAAAATCATGGTCAAAATTTGAATTTTAAGATGTTCAAAGTTGCGACTTCGTTTCAAGTCAAGACTATCATTGAGAGGATTCTTAAGCCGGAGAAAGGCAAGGAGGAAGAGAAATGTAAGGGTTGGGCTGTTACGGAGGTTGTGGAAGGTGGTTGTGGGGTTTGGAGAAAGGGCACTACGATTAAGTATGAGGATGATAAGGGGAAGGGGGATTTGGGGAGTATGGGGTGGAACGAGAAGAGAGGTGATAAGTTGCCGCCGGTTTGGCTGGTTGTTCATAAGGCGTAGGGGAGGCAAGCAGAGTCAGGTGGTGGGTGGTGGAGGTTTCGAGGTTGGGAGGTAGGACGGTAGTGTTTGGATGCGAGGTTTTGATGAGTGCTGGATATGAGTGCGATGCGTGATTGCGATGTTTGGATTTGAGCGACTTTTGAGCGACGGGCTGGCCCTGTCATCTGCCACTATGATTGATTCTGGCTGAAGTGTGTTTGATTCTGGCTGAAGGAATGTGCACTGCTATCCTGTGATACTGCGTTGGATACTGAATATGAAATCTGCTGCGTTGAAATTCTCAACTGCCTACTCTTCCTGGTATTGTGAAGATATTCATGCCTGCGTGATACATTTCAGGACCCATCGCAGCCGAAGCCTGAATGCCTCAAGGCTGTGGATTCCATTCTGGAGATCCTAGTTGCATTTCCTCTTGAACAGCCGTAGCGGTGGTAGCCGAGTTGTATGCCACATTCGGCGCAGACGTATCTTCGAGCCATGCTTGGTCGATTGCTGTTAGATTGAGCGTTGATTGATAGCTTTTGGTGGTTCTGTGTCGCTGCGGTGTCGAGGGGTAGTGATCGTTGGAGAACGGAGGACCAAGTTGGAAAGAGCTGAAGGCTTATAAAGCCTCACGTAAATGTCTTCCAAAGGTATGGGGCGAGATGTATGCATGCAGGCGGCGAACATGATGCGTCGGCGATAATACATGGCAGAGCAGTGGTCATCGTTGAGGTCTGCGGTGAAGGTGCCTGGGCTGATCACCTTACGTCGATTCGCTGTCGACGTATTTCTTCGAAAATGCTGGGTGGCGGATTGTTTCAGCGGTGCATAGGTTGGCAGAGAAGTAAATGGTGTGATGTCGTTTGGTAGCCCACGAACACACTTCCCATCAGTGGATCGGGCTTAGCTCTTCGCGCCAATTTTTATTGACTGCTGTGGACTGGTGATTCATGTCCGGGCGTGTACGATCCTTATGGAGCATCGTCAAGCTGTGCACCATACTGGAAGTCTGTACTCATGCTGAAGATGCTCGCCACTGCCAAATTCC
>JARVXP010000189.1:35000-52500 GCA_029856935.1 Cyclocarya paliurus
AAAAAAAAAAAAAAAAAAAAAAAAAAAAAATAAAAAAAAAAAAAAAAAAAAAAAAAAAAAAAAAAAAAAAAAAAAAAAAAAAAAAAAAAAAAAAAAAAAAAAAAAAAAAAAAAAAAAAAAAAAAAAAAAAAAAAAAAAAAAAAAAAAAAAAAAAAAAAAAAAAAAAAAAAAAAAAAAAAAAAAAAAAAAAAAAAAAAAAAAAAAAAAAAAAAAAAAAAAAAAAAAAAAAAAAAAAAATAAAAAAAAAAAAAAAAAAAAAAAAAAAAAAAAAAAAAAAAAAAAAAAAAAAAAAAAAAAAAAAAAAAAAAAAAAAAAAAAAAAAAAAAAAAAAAAAAAAAAAAAAAAAAAAAAAAAAAAAAAAAAAAAAAAAAAAAAAAAAAAAAAAAAAAAAAAAAAAAAAAAAAAAAAAAAAAAAAAAAAAAAAAAAAAAAAAAAAAAAAAAAAAAAAAAAAAAAAAAAAAAAAAAAAAAAAAAAAAAAAAAAAAAAAAAAATAAAAAAAAAAAAAAAAAAAAAAAAAAAAAAAAAAAAAAAAAAAAAAAAAAAAAAAAAAAAAAAAAAAAAAAAAAAAAAAAAAAAAAAAAAATAAAAAAAAAAAAAAAAAAAAAAAAAAAAAAAAAAAAAAAAAAAAAAAAAAAAAAAAAAAAAAAAAAAAAAAAAAAAAAAAAAAAAAAAAAAAAAAAAAAAAAAAAAAAAAAAAAAAAAAAAAAAAAAAAAAAAAAAAAAAAAAAAAAAAAAAAAAAAAAAAAAAAAAAAAAAAAAAAAAAAAAAAAAAAAAAAAAAAAAAAAAAAAAAAAAAAAAAAATAAAAAAAAAAAAAAAAAAAAAAAAAAAAAAAAAAAAAAAAAAAAAAAAAAAAAAAAAAAAAAAAAAAAAAAAAAAAAAAAAAAAAAAAAAAAAAAAAAAAAAAAAAAAAAAAAAAAAAAAAAAAAAAAAAAAAAAAAAAAAAAAAAAAAAAAAAAAAAAAAAAAAAAAAAAAAAAAAAAAAAAAAAAAAAAAAAAAAAAAAAAAAAAAAAAAAAAAAAAAAAAAAAAAAAAAAAAAAAAAAAAAAAAAAAAAAAAAAAAAAAAAAAAAAAAAAAAAAAAAAAAAAAAAAAAAAAAAAAAAAATAAAAAAAAAAAAAAAAAAAAAAAAAAAAAAAATAAAAAAAAAAAAAAAAAAAAAAAAAAAAAAAAAAAAAAAAAAAAAAAAAAAAAAAAAAAAAAAAAAAAAAAAAAAAAAAAAAAAAAAAAAAAAAAAAAAAAAAAAAAAAAAAAAAAAAAAAAAAAAAAAAAAAAAAAAAAAAAAAAAAAAAAAAAAAAAAAAAATAAAAAAAAAAAAAAAAAAAAAAAAAAAAAAAAAAAAAAAAAAAAATAAAAAAAAAAAAAAAAAAAAAAAAAAAAAAAAATAAAAAAAAAAAAAAAAAAAAAAAAAAAAAAAAAAAAAAAAAAAAAAAAAAAAAAAAAAAAAAAAAAAAAAAAAAAAAAAAAAAAAAAAAAAAAAAAAAAAAAAAAAAAAAAAAAAAAAAAAAAAAAAAAAAAAAAAAAAAAAAAAAAAAAAAAAAAAAAAAAAAAAAAAAAAAAAAAAAAAAAAAAAAAAAAAAAAAAAAAAAAAAAAAAAAAAAAAAAAAAAAAAAAAAAAAAAAAAAAAAAAAAAAAAAAAAATAAAAAAAAAAAAAAAAAAAAAAAAAAAAAAAAAAAAAAAAAAAAAAAAAAAAAAAAAAAAAAAAAAAAAAAAAAAAAAAAAAAAAAAAAAAAAAAAAAATAAAAAAAAAAAAAAAAAAAAAAAAAAAAAAAAAAAAAAAAAAAAAAAAATAAAAAAAAAAAAAAAAAAAAAAAAAAAAAAAAAAAAAAATAAAAAAAAAAAAAAAAAAAAAAAAAAAAAAAAAAAAAAAAAAAAAAAAAAAAAAAAAAAAAAAAAAAAAAAAAAAAAAAAAAAAAAAAAAAAAAAAAAAAAAAAAAAAAAAAAAAAAATAAAAAAAAAAAAAAAAAAAAAAAAAAAAAAAAAAAAAAAAAAAAAAAAAAAAAAAAAAAAAAAAAAAAAAAAAAAAAAAAAAAAAAAAAAAAAAAAAAAAAAAAAAAAAAAAAAAAAAAAAAAAAAAAAAAAAAAAAAAAAAAAAAAAAAAAAAAAAAAAAAAAAAAAAAAAAAAAAAAAAAAAAAAAAAAAAAAAAAAAAAAAAAAAAAAAAAAAAAAAAAAAAAAAAAAAAAAAAAAAAAAAAAAAAAAAAAAAAAAAAAAAAAAAAAAAAAAAAAAAAAAAAAAAAAAAAAAAAAAAAAAAAAAAAAAAAAAAAAAAAAAAAAAAAAAAAAAAAAAAAAAAAAAAAAAAAAAAAAAAAAAAAAAAAATAAAAAAAAAAAAAAAAAAAAAAAAAAAAAAAAAAAAAAAAAAAAAAAAAAAAAAAAAAAAAAAAAAAAAAAAAAAAAAAAAAAAAAAAAAAAAAAAAAAAAAAAAAAAAAAAAAAAAAAAAAAAAAAAAAAAAAAAAAAAAAAAAAAAAAAAAAAAAAAAAAAAAAAAAAAAAAAAAAAAAAAAAAAAAAAAAAAAAAAAAAAAAAAAAAAAAAAAAAAAAAAAAAAAAAAAAAAAAAAAAAAAAAAAAAAAAAAAAAAAAAAAAAAAAAAAAAAAAAAAAAAAAAAAAAAAAAAAAAAAAAAAAAAAAAAAAAAAAAAAAAAAAAAAAAAAAAAAATAAAAAAAAAAAAAAAAAAAAAAAAAAAAAAAAAAAAAAAAAAAAAATAAAAAAAAAAAAAAAAAAAAAAAAAAAAAAAAAAAAAAAAAAAAAAAAAAAAAAAAAAAAAAAAAAAAAAAAAAAAAAAAAAAAAAAAAAAAAAAAAAAAAAAAAAAAAAAAAAAAAAA
Organism: Cyclocarya paliurus; assembly: GCA_029856935.1. NCBI lineage: Eukaryota > Viridiplantae > Streptophyta > Magnoliopsida > Fagales > Juglandaceae > Cyclocarya > Cyclocarya paliurus. The sequence goes on from JARVXP010000189.1 coordinate 37,826, forward strand.
AAAAAAAAAAAAAAAAAAAAAAAAAAAAAAAAAAAAAAAAAAAAAAAAAAAAAAAAAAAAAAAAAAAAAAAAAAAAAAAAAAAAAAAAAAAAAAAAAAAAAAAAAAAAAAAAAAAAAAAAAAAAAAAAAAAAAAAAAAAAAAAAAAAAAAAAAAAAAAAAAAAAAAAAAAAAAAAAAAAAAAAAAAAAAAAAAAAAAAAAAAAAAAAAAAAAAAAAAAAAAAAAAAAAAAAAAAAAAAAAAAAAAAAAAAAAAAAAAAAAAAAAAAAAAAAAAAAAAAAAAAAAAAAAAAAAAAAAAAAAAAAAAAAAAAAAAAAAAAAAAAAAAAAAAAAAAAAAAAAAAAAAAAAAAAAAAAAAAAAAAAAAAAAAAAAAAAAAAAAAAAAAAAAAAAAAAAAAAAAAAAAAAAAAAAAAAAAAAAAAAAAAAAAAAAAAAAAAAAAAAAAAAAAAAAAAAAAAAAAAAAAAAAAAAAAAAAAAAAAAAAAAAAAAAAAAAAAAAAAAAAAAAAAAAAAAAAAAAAAAAAAAAAAAAAAAAAAAAAAAAAAAAAAAAAAAAAAAAAAAAAAAAAAAAAAAAAAAAAAAAAAAAAAAAAAAAAAAAAAAAAAAAAAAAAAAAAAAAAAAAAAAAAAAAAAAAAAAAAAAAAAAAAAAAAAAAAAAAAAAAAAAAAAAAAAAAAAAAAAAAAAAAAAAAAAAAAAAAAAAAAAAAAAAAAAAAAAAAAAAAAAAAAAAAAAAATAAAAAAAAAAAAAAAAAAAAAAAAAAAAAAAAAAAAAAAAAAAAAAAAAAAAAAAAAAAAAAAAAAAAAAAAAAAAAAAAAAAAAAAAAAAAAAAAAAAAAAAAAAAAAAAAAAAAAAAAAAAAAAAAAAAAAAAAAAAAAAAAAAAAAAAAAAAAAAAAAAAAAAAAAAAAAAAAAAAAAAAAAAAAAAAAAAAAAAAAAAAAAAAAAAAAAAAAAAAAAAAAAAAAAAAAAAAAAAAAAAAAAAAAAAAAAAAAAAAAAAAAAAAAAAAAAAAAAAAAAAAAAAAAAAAAAAAAAAAAAAAAAAAAAAAAAAAAAAAAAAAAAAAAAAAAAAAAAAAAAAAAAAAAAAAAAAAAAAAAAAAAAAAAAAAAAAAAAAAAAAAAAAAAAAAAAAAAAAAAAAAAAAAAAAAAAAAAAAAAAAAAAAAAAAAAAAAAAAAAAAAAAAAAAAAAAAAAAAAAAAAAAAAAAAAAAAAAAAAAAAAAAAAAAAAAAATAAAAAAAAAAAAAAAAAAAAAAAAAAAAAAAAAAAAAAAAAAAAAAAAAAAAAAAAAAAAAAAAAAAAAAAAAAAAAAAAAAAAAAAAAAAAAAAAAAAAAAAAAAAAAAAAAAAAAAAAAAAAAAAAAAAAAAAAAAAAAAAAAAAAAAAAAAAAAAAAAAAAAAAAAAAAAAAAAAAAAAAAAAATAAAAAAAAAAAAAAAAAAAAAAAAAAAAAAAAAAAAAAAAAAAAAAAAAAAAAAAAAAAAAAAAAAAAAAAAAAAAAAAAAAAAAAAAAAAAAAAAAAAAAAAAAAAAAAAAAAAAAAAAAAAAAAAAAAAAAAAAAAAAAAAAAAAAAAAAAAAAAAAAAAAAAAAAAAAAAAAAAAAAAAAAAAAAAAAAAAAAAAAAAAAAAAAAAAAAAAAAAAAAAAAAAAAAAATAAAAAAAAAAAAAAAAAAAAAAAAAAAAAAAAAAAAAAAAAAAAAAAAAAAAAAAAAAAAAAAAAAAAAAAAAAAAAAAAAAAAAAAAAAAAAAAAAAAAAAAAAAAAAAAAAAAAAAAAAAAAAAAAAAAAAAAAAAAAAAAAAAAAAAAAAAAAAAAAAAAAAAAAAAAAAAAAAAAAAAAAAAAAAAAAAAAAAAAAAAAAAAAAAAAAAAAAAAAAAAAAAAAAAAAAAAAAAAAAAAAAAAAAAAAAAAAAAAAAAAAAAAAAAAAAAAAAAAAAAAAAAAAAAAAAAAAAAAAAAAAAAAAAAAAAAAAAAAAAAAAAAAAAAAAAAAAAAAAAAAAAAAAAAAAAAAAAAAAAAAAAAAAAAAAAAAAAAAAAAAAAAAAAAAAAAAAAAAAAAAAAAAAAAAAAAAAAAAAAAAAAAAAAAAAAAAAAAAAAAAAAAAAAAAAAAAAAAAAAAAAAAAAAAAAAAAAAAAAAAAAAAAAAAAAAAAAAAAAAAAAAAAAAAAAAAAAAAAAAAAAAAAAAAAAAAAAAAAAAAAAAAAAAAAAAAAAAAAAAAAAAAAAAAAAATAAAAAAAAAAAAAAAAAAAAAAAAAAAAAAAAAAAAAAAAATAAAAAAAAAAAAAAAAAAAAAAAAAAAAAAAAAAAAAAAAAAAAAAAAAAAAAAAAAAAAAAAAAAAAAAAAAAAAAAAAAAAAAAAAAAAAAAAAAAAAAAAAAAAAAAAAAAAAAAAAAAAAAAAAAAAAAAAAAAAAAAAAAAAAAAAAAAAAAAAAAAAAAAAAAAAAAAAAAAAAAAAAAAAAAAAAAAAAAAAAAAAAAAAAAAAAAAAAAAAAAAAAAAAAAAAAAAAAAAAAAAAAAAAAAAAAAAAAAAAAAAAAAAAAAAAAAAAAAAAAAAAAAAAAAAAAAAAATAAAAAAAAAAAAAAAAAAAAAAAAAAAAAAAAAAAAAAAAAAAAAAAAAAAAAAAAAAAAAAAAAAAAAAAAAAAAAAAAAAAAAAAAAAAAAAAAAAAAAAAAAAAAAAAAAAAAAAAAAAAAAAAAAAAAAAAAAAAAAAAAAAAAAAAAAAAAAAAAAAAAAAAAAATAAAAAAAAAAAAAAAAAAAAAAAAAAAAAAAAAAAAAAAAAAAAAAAAAAAAAAAAAAAAAAAAAAAAAAAAAAAAAAAAAAAAAAAAAAAAAAAAAAAAAAAAAAAAAAAAAAAAAAAAAAAAAAAAAAAAAAAAAAAAAAAAAAAAAAAAAAAAAAAAAAAAAAAAAAAAAAAAAAAAAAAAAAAAAAAAAAAAAAAAAAAAAAAAAAAAAAAAAAAAAAAAAAAAAAAAAAAAAAAAAAAAAAAAAAAAAAAAAAAAAAAAAAAAAAAAAAAAAAAAAAAAAAAAAAAAAAAAAAAAAAAAAAAAAAAAAAAAAAAAAAAAAAAAAAAAAAAAAAAAAAAAAAAAAAAAAAAAAAAAAAAAAAAAAAAAAAAAAAAAAAAAAAAAAAAAAAAAAAAAAAAAAAAAAAAAAAAAAAAAAAAAAAAAAAAAAAAAAAAAAAAAAAAAAAAAAAAAAAAAAAAAAAAAAAAAAAAAAAAAAAAAAAAAAAAAAAAAAAAAAAAAAAAAAAAAAAAAAAAAAAAAAAAAAAAAAAAAAAAAAAAAAAAAAAAAAAAAAAAAAAAAAAAAAAAAAAAAAAAAAAAAAAAAAAAAAAAAAAAAAAAAAAAAAAAAAAAAAAAAAAAAAAAAAAAAAAAAAAAAAAAAAAAAAAAAAAAAAAAAAAAAAAAAAAAAAAAAAAAAAAAAAAAAAAAAAAAAAAAAAAAAAAAAAAAAAAAAAAAAAAAAAAAAAAAAAAAAAAAAAAAAAAAAAAAAAAAAAAAAAAAAAAAAAAAAAAAAAAAAAAAAAAAAAAAAAAAAAAAAAAAAAAAAAAAAAAAAAAAAAAAAAAAAAAAAAAAAAAAAAAAAAAAAAAAAAAAAAAAAAAAAAACAAAAAAAAAAAAAAAAAAAAAAAAAAAAAAAAAAAAAAAAAAAAAAAAAAAAAAAAAAAAAAAAAAAAAATAAAAAAAAAAAAAAAAAAAAAAAAAAAAAAAAAAAAAAAAAAAAAAAAAAAAATAAAAAAAAAAAAAAAAAAAAAAAAAAAAAAAAAAAAAAAAAAAAAAAAAAAAAAAAAAAAAAAAAAAAAAAAAAAAAAAAAAAAAAAAAAAAAAAAAAAAAAAAAAAAAAAAAAAAAAAAAAATAAAAAAAAAAAAAAAAAAAAAAAAAAAAAAAAAAAAAAAAAAAAAAAAAAAAAAAAAAAAAAAAAAAAAAAAAAAAAAAAAAAAAAAAAAAAAAAAAAAAAAAAAAAAAAAAAAAAAAAAAAAAAAAAAAAAAAAAAAAAAAAAAAAAAAAAAAAAAAAATAAAAAAAAAAAAAAAAAAAAAAAAAAAAAAAAAAAAAAAAAAAAAAAAAAAAAAAAAAAAAAAAAAAAAAAAAAAAAAAAAAAAAAAAAAAAAAAAAAAAAAAAAAAAAAAAAAAAAAAAAAAAAAAAAAAAAAAAAAAAAAAAAAAAAAAAAAAAAAAAAAAAAAAAAAAAAAAAAAAAAAAAAAAAAAAAAAAAAAAAAAAAAAAAAAAAAAAAAAAAAAAAAAAAAAAAAAAAAAAAAAAAAAAAAAAAAAAAAAAAAAAAAAAAAAAAAAAAAAAAAAAAAAAAAAAAAAAAAAAAAAAAAAAAAAAAAAAAAAAAAAAAAAAAAAAAAAAAAAAAAAAAAAAAAAAAAAAAAAAAAAAAAAAAAAAAAAAAAAAAAAAAAAAAAAAAAAAAAAAAAAAAAAAAAAAAAAAAAAAAAAAAAAAAAAAAAAAAAAAAAAAAAAAAAAAAAAAAAAAAAAAAAAAAAAAAAAAAAAAAAAAAAAAAAAAAAAAAAAAAAAAAAAAAAAAAAAAAAAAAAAAAAAAAAAAAAAAAAAAAAAAAAAAAAATAAAAAAAAAAAAAAAAAAAAAAAAAAAAAAAAAAAAAAAAAAAAAAAAAAAAAAAAAAAAAAAAAAAAAAAAAAAAAAAAAAAAAAAAAAAAAAAAAAAAAAAAAAAAAAAAAAAAAAAAAAAAAAAAAAAAAAAAAAAAAAAAAAAAAAAAAAAAAAAAAAAAAAAAAAAAAAAAAAAAAAAAAAAAAAAAAAAAAAAAAAAAAAAAAAAAAAAAAAAAAAAAAAAAAAAAAAAAAAAAAAAAAAAAAAAAAAAAAAAAAAAAAAAAAAAAAAAAAAAAAAAAAAAAAAAAAAAAAAAAAAAAAAAAAAAAAAAAAAAAAAAAAAAAAAAAAAAAAAAAAAAAAAAAAAAAAAAAAAAAAAAAAAAAAAAAAAAAAAAAAAAAAAAAAAAAAAAAAAAAAAAAAAAAAAAAAAAAAAAAAAAAAAAAAAAAAAAAAAAAAAAAAAAAAAAAAAAAAAAAAAAAAAAAAAAAAAAAAAAAAAAAAAAAAAAAAAAAAAAAAAAAAAAAAAAAAAAAAAAAAAAAAAAAAAAAAAAAAAAAAAAAAAAAAAAAAAAAAAAAAAAAAAAAAAAAAAAAAAAAAAAAAAAAAAAAAAAAAAAAAAAAAAAAAAAAATAAAAAAAAAAAAAAAAAAAAAAAAAAAAAAAAAAAAAAAAAAAAAAAAAAAAAAAATAAAAAAAAAAAAAAAAAAAAAAAAAAAAAAAAAAAAAAAAAAAAAAAAAAAAAAAAAAAAAAAAAAAAAAAAAAAAAAAAAAAAAAAAAAAAAAAAAAAAAAAAAAAAAAAAAAAAAAAAAAAAAAAAAAAAAAAAAAAAAAAAAAAAAAAAAAAAAAAAAAAAAAAAAAAAAAAAAAAAAAAAAAAAAAAAAAAAAAAAAAAAAAAAAAAAAAAAAAAAAAAAAAAAAAAAAAAAAAAAAAAAAAAAAAAAAAAAAAAAAAAAAAAAAAAAAAAAAAAAAAAAAAAAAAAAAAAAAAAAAAAAAAAAAAAAAAAAAAAAAAAAAAAAAAAAAAAAAAAAAAAAAAAAAAAAAAAAAAAAAAAAAAAAAAAAAAAAAAAAAAAAAAAATAAAAAAAAAAAAAAAAAAAAAAAAAAAAAAAAAAAAAAAAAAAAAAAAAAAAAAAAAAAAAAAAAAAAAAAAAAAAAAAAAAAAAAAAAAAAAAAAAAAAAAAAAAAAAAAAAAAAAAAAAAAAAAAAAAAAAAAAAAAAAAAAAAAAAAAAAAAAAAAAAAAAAAAAAAAAAAAAAAAAAAAAAAAAAAAAAAAAAAAAAAAAAAAAAAAAAAAAAAAAAAAAAAAAAAAAAAAAAAAAAAAAAAAAAAAAAAAAAAAAAAAAAAAAAAAAAAAAAAAAAAAAAAAAAAAAAAATAAAAAAAAAAAAAAAAAAAAAAAAAAAAAAAAAAAAAAAAAAAAAAAAAAAAAAAAAAAAAAAAAAAAAAAAAAAAAAAAAAAAAAAAAAAAAAAAAAAAAAAAAAAAAAAAAAAAAAAAAAAAAAAAAAAAAAAAAAAAAAAAAAAAAAAAAAAAAAAAAAAAAATAAAAAAAAAAAAAAAAAAAAAAAAAAAAAAAAAAAAAAAAAAAAAAAAAAAAAAAAAAAAAAAAAAAAAAAAAAAAAAAAAAAAAAAAAAAAAAAAAAAAAAAAAAAAAAAAAAAAAAAAAAAAAAAAAAAAAAAAAAAAAAAAAAAAAAAAAAAAAAAAAAAAAAAAAAAAAAATAAAAAAAAAAAAAAAAAAAAAAAAAAAAAAAAAAAAAAAAAAAAAAAAAAAAAAAAAAAAAAAAAAAAAAAAAAAAAAAAAAAAAAAAAAAAAAAAAAAAAAAAAAAAAAAAAAAAAAAAAAAAAAAAAAAAAAAAAAAAAAAAAAAAAAAAAAAAAAAAAAAAAAAAAAAAAAAAAAAAAAAAAAATAAAAAAAAAAAAAAAAAAAAAAAAAAAAAAAAAAAAAAAAAAAAAAAAAAAAAAAAAAAAAAAAAAAAAAAAAAAAAAAAAAAAAAAAAAAAAAAAAAAAAAAAAAAAAAAAAAAAAAAAAAAAAAAAAAAAAAAAAAAAAAAAAAAAAAAAAAAAAAAAAAAAAAAAAAAAAAAAAAAAAAAAAAAAAAAAAAAAAAAAAAAAAAAAAAAAAAAAAAAAAAAAAAAAAAAAAAAAAAAAAAAAAAAAAAAAAAAAAAAAAAAAAAAAAAAAAAAAAAAAAAAAAAAAAAAAAAAAAAAAAAAAAAAAAAAAAAAAAAAAAAAAAAAAAAAAAAAAAAAAAAAAAAAAAAAAAAAAAAAAAAAAAAAAAAAAAAAAAAAAAAAAAAAAAAAAAAAAAAAAAAAAAAAAAAAAAAAAAAAAAAAAAAAAAAAAAAAAAAAAAAAAAAAAAAAAAAAAAAAAAAAAAAAAAAAAAAAAAAAAAAAAAAAAAAAAAAAAAAAAAAAAAAAAAAAAAAAAAAAAAAAAAAAAAAAAAAAAAAAAAAAAAAAAAAAAAAAAAAAAAAAAAAAAAAAAAAAAAAAAAAAAAAAAAAAAAAAAAAAAAAAAAAAAAAAAAAAAAAAAAAAAAAAAAAAAAAAAAAAAAAAAAAAAAAAAAAAAAAAAAAAAAAAAAAAAAAAAAAAAAAAAAAAAAAAAAAAAAAAAAAAAAAAAAAAAAAAAAAAAAAAAAAAAAAAAAAAAAAAAAAAAAAAAAAAAAAAAAAAAAAAAAAAAAAAAAAAAAAAAAAAAAAAAAAAAAAAAAAAAAAAAAAAAAAAAAAAAAAAAAAAAAAAAAAAAAAAAAAAAAAAAAAAAAAAAAAAAAAAAAAAAAAAAAAAAAAAAAAAAAAAAAAAAAAAAAAAAAAAAAAAAAAAAAAAAAAAAAAAAAAAAAAAAAAAAAAAAAAAAATAAAAAAAAAAAAAAAAAAAAAAAAAAAAAAAAAAAAAAAAAAAAAAAAAAAAAAAAAAAAAAAAAAAAAAAAAAAAAAAAAAAAAAAAAAAAAAAAAAAAAAAAAAAAAAAAAAAAAAAAAAAAAAAAAAAAAAAAAAAAAAAAAAAAAAAAAAAAAAAAAAAAAAAAAAAAAAAAAAAAAAAAAAAAAAAAAAAAAAAAAAAAAAAAAAAAAAAAAAAAAAAATAAAAAAAAAAAAAAAAAAAAAAAAAAAAAAAAAAAAAAAAAAAAAAAAAAAAAAAAAAAAAAAAAAAAAAAAAAAAAAAAAAAAAAAAAAAAAAAAAAAAAAAAAAAAAAAAAAAAAAAAAAAAAAAAAAAAAAAAAAAAAAAAAAAAAAAAAAAAAAAAAAAAAAAAAAAAAAAAAAAAAAAAAAAAAAAAAAAAAAAAAAAAAAAAAATAAAAAAAAAAAAAAAAAAAAAAAAAAAAAAAAAAAAAAAAAAAAAAAAAAAAAAAAAAAAAAAAAAAAAAAAAAAAAAAAAAAAAAAAAAAAAAAAAAAAAAAAAAAAAAAAAAAAAAAAAAAAAAAAAAATAAAAAAAAAAAAAAAAAAAAAAAAAAAAAAAAAAAAAAAAAAAAAAAAAAAAAAAAAAAAAAAAAAAAAAAAAAAAAAAAAAAAAAAAAAAAAAAAAAAAAAAAAAAAAAAAAAAAAAAAAAAAAAAAAAAAAAAAAAAAAAAAAAAAAAAAAAAAAAAAAAAAAAAAAAAAAAAAAAAAAAAAAAAAAAAAAAAAAAAAAAAAAAAAAAAAAAAAAAAAAAAAAAAAAAAAAAAAAAAAAAAAAAAAAAAAAAAAAAAAAAAAAAAAAAAAAAAAAAAAAAAAAAAAAAAAAAAAAAAAAAAAAAAAAAAAAAAAAAAAAAAAAAAAAAAAAAAAAAAAAAAAAAAAAAAAAAAAAAAAAAAAAAAAAAAAAAAAAAAAAAAAAAAAAAAAAAAAAAAAAAAAAAAAAAAAAAAAAAAAAAAAAAAAAAAAAAAAAAAAAAAAAAAAAAAAAAAAAAAAAAAAAAAAAAAAAAAAAAAAAAAAAAAAAAAAAAAAAAAAAAAAAAAAAAAAAAAAAAAAAAAAAAAAAAAAAAAAAAAAAAAAAAAAAAAAAAAAAAAAAAAAAAAAAAAAAAAAAAAAAAAAAAAAAAAAAAAAAAAAAAAAAAAAAAAAAAAAAAAAAAAAAAAAAAAAAAAAAAAAAAAAAAAAAAAAAAAAAAAAAAAAAAAAAAAAAAAAAAAAAAAAAAAAAAAAAAAAAAAAAAAAAAAAAAAAAAAAAAAAAAAAAAAAAAAAAAAAAAAAAAAAAAAAAAAAAAAAAAAAAAAAAAAAAAAAAAAAAAAAAAAAAAAAAAAAAAAAAAAAAAAAAAAAAAAAAAAAAAAAAAAAAAAAAAAAAAAAAAAAAAATAAAAAAAAAAAAAAAAAAAAAAAAAAAAAAAAAAAAAAAAAAAAAAAAAAAAAAAAAAAAAAAAAAAAAAAAAAAAAAAAAAAAAAAAAAAAAAAAAAAAAAAAAAAAAAAAAAAAAAAAAAAAAAAAAAAAAAAAAAAAAAAAAAAAAAAAAAAAAAAAAAAAAAAAAAAAAAAAAAAAAAAAAAAAAAAAAAAAAAAAAAAAAAAAAAAAAAAAAAAAAAAAAAAAAAAAAAAAAAAAAAAAAAAAAAAAAAAAAAAAAAAAAAAAAAAAAAAAAAAAAAAAAAAAAAAAAAAAAAAAAAAAAAAAAAAAAAAAAAAAAAAAAAAAATAAAAAAAAAAAAAAAAAAAAAAAAAAAAAAAAAAAAAAAAAAAAAAAAAAAAAAAAAAAAAAAAAAAAAAAAAAAAAAAAAAAAAAAAAAAAAAAAAAAAAAAAAAAAAAAAAAAAAAAAAAAAAAAAAAAAAAAAAAAAAAAAAAAAAAAAAAAAAAAAAAAAAAAAAAAAAAAAAAAATAAAAAAAAAAAAAAAAAAAAAAAAAAAAAAAAAAAAAAAAAAAAAAAAAAAAAAAAAAAAAAAAAAAAAAAAAAAAAAAAAAAAAAAAAAAAAAAAAAAAAAAAAAAAAAAAAAAAAAAAAAAAAAAAAAAAAAAAAAAAAAAAAAAAAAAAAAAAAAAAAAAAAAAAAAAAAAAAAAAAAAAAAAAAAAAAAAAAAAAAAAAAAAAAAAAAAAAAAAAAAAAAAAAAAAAAAAAAAAAAAAAAAAAAAAAAAAAAAAAAAAAAAAAAAAAAAAAAAAAAAAAAAAAAAAAAAAAAAAAAAAAAAAAAAAAAAAAAAAAAAAAAAAAAAAAAAAAAAAAAAAAAAAAAAAAAAAAAAAAAAAAAAAAAAAAAAAAAAAAAAAAAAAAAAAAAAAAAAAAAAAAAAAAAAAAAAAAAAAAAAAAAAAAAAAAAAAAAAAAAAAAAAAAAAAAAAAAAAAAAAAAAAAAAAAAAAAAAAAAAAAAAAAAATAAAAAAAAAAAAAAAAAAAAAAAAAAAAAAAAAAAAAAAAAAAAAAAAAAAAAAAAAAAAAAAAAAAAAAAAAAAAAAAAAAAAAAAAAAAAAAAAAAAAAAAAAAAAAAAAAAAAAAAAAAAAAAAAAAAAAAAAAAAAAAAAAAAAAAAAAAAAAAAAAAAAAAAAAAAAAAAAAAAAAAAAAAAAAAAAAAAAAAAAAAAAAAAAAAAAAAAAAAAAAAAAAAAAAAAAAAAAAAAAAAAAAAAAAAAAAAAAAAAAAAAAAAAAAAAAAAAAAAAAAAAAAAAAAAAAAAAAAAAAAAAAAAAAAAAAAAAAAAAAAAAAATAAAAAAAAAAAAAAAAAAAAAAAAAAAAAAAAAAAAAAAAAAAAAAAAAAAAAAAAAAAAAAAAAAAAAAAAAAAAAAAAAAAAAAAAAAAAAAAAAAAAAAAAAAAAAAAAAAAAAAAAAAAAAAAAAAAAAAAAAAAAAAAAAAAAAAAAAAAAAAAAAAAAAAAAAAAAAAAAAAAAAAAAAAAAAAAAAAAAAAAAAAAAAAAAAAAAAAAAAAAAAAAAAAAAAAAAAAAAAAAAAAAAAAAAAAAAAAAAAAAAAAAAAAAAAAAAAAAAAAAAAAAAAAAAAAAAAAAAAAAAAAAAAAAAAAAAAAAAAAAAAAAAAAAAAAAAAAAAAAAAAAAAAAAAAAAAAAAAAAAAAAAAAAAAAAAAAAAAAAAAAAAAAAAAAAAAAAAAAAAAAAAAAAAAAAAAAAAAAAAAAAAAAAAAAAAAAAAAAAAAAAAAAAAAAAAAAAAAAAAAAAAAAAAAAAAAAAAAAAAAAAAAAAAAAAAAAAAAAAAAAAAAAAAAAAAAAAAAAAAAAAAAAAAAAAAAAAAAAAAAAAAAAAAAAAAAAAAAAAAAAAAAAAAAAAAAAAAAAAAAAAAAAAAAAAAAAAAAAAAAAAAAAAAAAAAAAAAAAAAAATAAAAAAAAAAAAAAAAAAAAAAAAAAAAAAAAAAAAAAAAAAAAAAAAAAAAAAAAAAAAAAAAAAAAAAAAAAAAAAAAAAAAAAAAAAAAAAAAAAAAAAAAAAAAAAAAAAAAAAAAAAAAAAAAAAAAAAAAAAAAAAAAAAAAAAAAAAAAAAAAAAAAAAAAAAAAAAAAAAAAAAAAAAAAAAAAAAAAAAAAAAAAAAAAAAAAAAAAAAAAAAAAAAAAAAAAAAAAAAAAAAAAAAAAAAAAAAAAAAAAAAAAAAAAAAAAAAAAAAAAAAAAAAAAAAAAAAAAAAAAAAAAAAAAAAAAAAAAATAAAAAAAAAAAAAAAAAAAAAAAAAAAAAAAAAAAAAAAAAAAAAAAAAAAAAAAAAAAAAAAAAAAAAAAAAAAAAAAAAAAAAAAAAAAAAAAAAAAAAAAAAAAAAAAAAAAAAAAAAAAAAAAAAAAAAAAAAAAAAAAAAAAAAAAAAAAAAAAAAAAAAAAAAAAAAAAAAAAAAAAAAAAAAAAAAAAAAAAAAAAAAAAAAAAAAAAAAAAAAAAAAAAAAAAAAAAAAAAAAAAAAAAAAAAAAAAAAAAAAAAAAAAAAAAAAAAAAAAAAAAAAAAAAAAAAAAAAAAAAAAAAAAAAAAAAAAAAAAAAAAAAAAAAAAAAAAAAAAAAAAAAAAAAAAAAAAAAAAAAAAAAAAAAAAAAAAAAAAAAAAAAAAAAAAAAAAAAAAAAAAAAAAAAAAAAAAAAAAAAAAAAAAAAAAAAAAAAAAAAAAAAAAAAAAAAAAAAAAAAAAAAAAAAAAAAAAAAAAAAAAAAAAAAAAAAAAAAAAAAAATAAAAAAAAAAAAAAAAAAAAAAAAAAAAAAAAAAAAAAAAAAAAAAAAAAAAAAAAAAAAAAAAAAAAAAAAAAAAAAAAAAAAAAAAAAAAAAAAAAAAAAAAAAAAAAAAAAAAAAAAAAAAAAAAAAAAAAAAAAAAAAAAAAAAAAAAAAAAAAAAAAAAAAAAAAAAAAAAAAAAAAAAAAAAAAAAATAAAAAAAAAAAAAAAAAAAAAAAAAAAAAAAAAAAAAAAAAAAAAAAAAAAAAAAAAAAAAAAAAAAAAAAAAAAAAAAAAAAAAAAAAAAAAAAAAAAAAAAAAAAAAAAAAAAAAAAAAAAAAAAAAAAAAAAAAAAAAAAAAAAAAAAAAAAAAAAAAAAAAAAAAAAAAAAAAAAAAAAAAAAAAAAAAAAAAAAAAAAAAAAAAAAAAAAAAAAAAAAAAAAAAAAAAAAAAAAAAAAAAAAAAAAAAAAAAAAAAAAAAAAAAAAAAAAAAAAAAAAAAAAAAAAAAAAAAAAAAAAAAAAAAAAAAAAAAAAAAAAAAAAAAAAAAAAAAAAAAAAAAAAAAAAAAAAAAAAAAAAAAAAAAAAAAAAAAAAAAAAAAAAAAAAAAAAAAAAAAAAAAAAAAAAAAAAAAAAAAAAAAAAAAAAAAAAAAAAAAAAAAAAAAAAAAAAAAAAAAAAAAAAAAAAAAAAAAAAAAAAAAAAAAAAAAAAAAAAAAAAAAAAAAAAAAAAAAAAAAAAAAAAAAAAAAAAAAAAAAAAAAAAAAAAAAAAAAAAAAAAAAAAAAAAAAAAAAAAAAAAAAAAAAAAAAAAAAAAAAAAAAAAAAAAAAAAAAAAAAAAAAAAAAAAAAAAAAAAAAAAAAAAAAAAAAAAAAAAAAAAAAAAAAAAAAAAAAAAAAAAAAAAAAAAAAAAAAAAAAAAAAAAAAAAAAAAAAAAAAAAAAAAAAAAAAAAAAAAAAAAAAAAAAAAAAAAAAAAAAAAAAAAAAAAAAAAAAAAAAAAAAAAAAAAAAAAAAAAAAAAAAAAAAAAAAAAAAAAAAAAAAAAAAAAAAAAAAAAAAAAAAAAAAAAAAAAAAAAAAAAAAAAAAAAAAAAAAAAAAAAAAAAAAAAAAAAAAAAAAAAAAAAAAAAAAAAAAAAAAAAAAAAAAAAAAAAAAAAAAAAAAAAAAAAAAAAAAAAAAAAAAAAAAAAAAAAAAAAAAAAAAAAAAAAAAAAAAAAAAAAAAAAAAAAAAAAAAAAAAATAAAAAAAAAAAAAAAAAAAAAAAAAAAAAAAAAAAAATAAAAAAAAAAAAAAAAAAAAAAAAAAAAAAAAAAAAAAAAAAAAAAAAAAAAAAAAAAAAAAAAAAAAAAAAAAAAAAAAAAAAAAAAAAAAAAAAAAAAAAAAAAAAAAAAAAAAAAAAAAAAAAAAAAAAAAAAAAAAAAAAAAAAAAAAAAATAAAAAAAAAAAAAAAAAAAAAAAAAAAAAAAAAAAAAAAAAAAAAAAAAAAAAAAAAAAAAAAAAAAAAAAAAAAAAAAAAAAAAAAAAAAAAAAAAAAAAAAAAAAAAAAAAAAAAAAAAAAAAAAAAAAAAAAATAAAAAAAAAAAAAAAAAAAAAAAAAAAAAAAAAAAAAAAAAAAAAAAAAAAAAAAAAAAAAAAAAAAAAAAAAAAAAAAAAAAAAAAAAAAAAAAAAAAAAAAAAAAAAAAAAAAAAAAAAAAAAAAAAAAAAAAAAAAAAAAAAAAAAAAAAAAAAAAAAAAAAAAAAAAAAAAAAAAAAAAAAAAAAAAAAAAAAAAAAAAAAAAAAAAAAAAAAAAAAAAAAAAAAAAAAAAAAAAAAAAAAAAAAAAAAAAAAAAAAAAAATAAAAAAAAAAAAAAAAAAAAAAAAAAAAAAAAAAAAAAAAAAAAAAAAAAAAAAAAAAAAAAAAAAAAAAAAAAAAAAAAAAAAAAAAAAAAAAAAAAAAAAAAAAAAAAAAATAAAAAAAAAAAAAAAAAAAAAAAAAAAAAAAAAAAAAAAAAAAAAAAAAAAAAAAAAAAAAAAAAAAAAAAAAAAAAAAAAAAAAAAAAAAAAAAAAAAAAAAAAAAAAAAAAAAAAAAAAAAAAAAAAAAAAAAAAAAAAAAAAAAAAAAAAAAAAAAAAAAAAAAAAAAAAAAAAAAAAAAAAAAAAAAAAAAATAAAAAAAAAAAAAAAAAAAAAAAAAAAAAAAAAAAAAAAAAAAAAAAAAAAAAAAAAAAAAAAAAAAAAAAAAAAAAAAAAAAAAAAAAAAAAAAAAAAAAAAAAAAAAAAAAAAAAAAAAAAAAAAAAAAAAAAAAAAAAAAAAAAAAAAAAAAAAAAAAAAAAAAAAAAAAAAAAAAAAAAAAAAAAAAAAAAAAAAAAAAAAAAAAAAAAAAAAAAAAAAAAAAAAAAAAAAAAAAAAAAAAAAAAAAAAAAAAAAAAAAAAAAAAAAAAAAAAAAAAAAAAAAAAAAAAAAAAAAAAAAAAAAAAAAAAAAAAAAAAAAAAAAAAAAAAAAAAAAAAAAAAAAAAAAAAAAAAAAAAAAAAAAAAAAAAAAAAAAAAAAAAAAAAAAAAAAAAAAAAAAAAAAAAAAAAAAAAAAAAAAAAAAAAAAAAAAAAAAATAAAAAAAAAAAAAAAAAAAAAAAAAAAAAAAAAAAAAAAAAAAAAAAAAAAAAAAAAAAAAAAAAAAAAAAAAAAAAAAAAAAAAAAAAAAAAAAAAAAAAAAAAAAAAAAAAAAAAAAAAAAAAAAAAAAAAAAAAAAAAAAAAAAAAAATAAAAAAAAAAAAAAAAAAAAAAAAAAAAAAAAAAAAAAAAAAAAAAAAAAAAAAAAAAAAAAAAAAAAAAAAAAAAAAAAAAAAAAAAAAAAAAAAAAAAAAAAAAAAAAAAAAAAAAAAAAAAAAAAAAAAAAAAAAAAAAAAAAAAAAAAAAAAAAAAAAAAAAAAAAAAAAAAAAAAAAAAAAAAAAAAAAAAAAAAAAAAAAAAAAAAAAAAAAAAAAAAAAAAAAAAAAAAAAAAAAAAAAAAAAAAAAAAAAAAAAAAAAAAAAAAAAAAAAAAAAAAAAAAAAAAAAAAAAAAAAAAAAAAAAAAAAAAAAAAAAAAAAAAAAAAAAAAAAAAAAAAAAAAAAAAAAAAAAAAAAAAAAAAAAAAAAAAAAAAAAAAAAA
>JARVXP010000189.1:62500-70000 GCA_029856935.1 Cyclocarya paliurus
AAAAAAAAAAAAAAAAAAAAAAAAAAAAAAAAAAAAAAAAAAAAAAAAAAAAAAAAAAAAAAAAAAAAAAAAAAAAAAAAAAAAAAAAAAAAAAAAAAAAAAAAAAAAAAAAAAAAAAAAAAAAAAAAAAAAAAAAAAAAAAAAAAAAAAAAAAAAAAAAAAAAAAAAAAAAAAAAAAAAAAAAAAAAAAAAAAAAAAAAAAAAAAAAAAAAAAAAAAAAAAAAAAAAAAAAAAAAAAAAAAAAAAAAAAAAAAAAAAAAAAAAAAAAAAAAAAAAAAAAAAAAAAAAAAAAAAAAAAAAAAAAAAAAAAAAAAAAAAAAAAAAAAAAAAAAAAAAAAAAAAAAAAAAAAAAAAAAAAAAAAAAAAAAAAAAAAAAAAAAAAAAAAAAAAAAAAAAAAAAAAAAAAAAAAAAAAAAAAAAAAAAAAAAAAAAAAAAAAAAAAAAAAAAAAAAAAAAAAAAAAAAAAAAAAAAAAAAAAAAAAAAAAAAAAAAAAAAAAAAAAAAAAAAAAAAAAAAAAAAAATAAAAAAAAAAAAAAAAAAAAAAAAAAAAAAAAAAAAAAAAAAAAAAAAAAAAAAAAAAAAAAAAAAAAAAAAAAAAAAAAAAAAAAAAAAAAAAAAAAAAAAAAAAAAAAAAAAAAAAAAAAAAAAAAAAAAAAAAAAAAAAAAAAAAAAAAAAAAAAAAAAAAAAAAAAAAAAAAAAAAAAAAAAAAAAAAAAAAAAAAAAAAAAAAAAAAAAAAAAAAAAAAAAAAAAAAAAAAAAAAAAAAAAAAAAAAAAAAAAAAAAAAAAAAAAAAAAAAAAAAAAAAAAAAAAAAAAAAAAAAAAAAAAAAAAAAAAAAAAAAAAAAAAAAAAAAAAAAAAAAAAAAAAAAAAAAAAAAAAAAAAAAAAAAAAAAAAAAAAAAAAAAAAAAAAAAAAAAAAAAAAAAAAAAAAAAAAAAAAAAAAAAAAAAAAAAAAAAAAAAAAAAAAAAAAAAAAAAAAAAAAAAAAAAAAAAAAAAAAAAAAAAAAAAAAAAAAAAAAAAAAAAAAAAAAAAAAAAAAAAAAAAAAAAAAAAAAAAAAAAAAAAAAAAAAAAAAAAAAAAAAAAAAAAAAAAAAAAAAAAAAAAAAAAAAAAAAAAAAAAAAAAAAAAAAAAAAAAAAAAAAAAAAAAAAAAAAAAAAAAAAAAAAAAAAAAAAAAAAAAAAAAAAAAAAAAAAAAAAAAAAAAAAAAAAAAAAAAAAAAAAAAAAAAAAAAAAAAAAAAAAAAAAAAAAAAAAAAAAAAAAAAAAAAAAAAAAAAAAAAAAAAAAAAAAAAAAAAAAAAAAAAAAAAAAAAAAAAAAAAAAAAAAAAAAAAAAAAAAAAAAAAAAAAAAAAAAAAAAAAAAAAAAAAAAAAAAAAAAAAAAAAAAAAAAAAAAAAAAAAAAAAAAAAAAAAAAAAAAAAAAAAAAAAAAAAAAAAAAAAAAAAAAAAAAAAAAAAAAAAAAAAAAAAAAAAAAAAAAAAAAAAAAAAAAAAAAAAAAAAAAAAAAAAAAAAAAAAAAAAAAAAAAAAAAAAAAAAAAAAAAAAAAAAAAAAAAAAAAAAAAAAAAAAAAAAAAAAAAAAAAAAAAAAAAAAAAAAAAAAAAAAAAAAAAAAAAAAAAAAAAAAAAAAAAAAAAAAAAAAAAAAAAAAAAAAAAAAAAAAAAAAAAAAAAAAAAAAAAAAAAAAAAAAAAAAAAAAAAAAAAAAAAAAAAAAAAAAAAAAAAAAAAAAAAAAAAAAAAAAAAAAAAAAAAAAAAAAAAAAAAAAAAAAAAAAAAAAAAAAAAAAAAAAAAAAAAAAAAAAAAAAAAAAAAAAAAAAAAAAAAAAAAAAAAAAAAAAAAAAAAAAAAAAAAAAAAAAAAAAAAAAAAAAAAAAAAAAAAAAAAAAAAAAAAAAAAAAAAAAAAAAAAAAAAAAAAAAAAAAAAAAAAAAAAAAAAAAAAAAAAAAAAAAAAAAAAAAAAAAAAAAAAAAAAAAAAAAAAAAAAAAAAAAAAAAAAAAAAAAAAAAAAAAAAAAAAAAATAAAAAAAAAAAAAAAAAAAAAAAAAAAAAAAAAAAAAAAAAAAAAAAAAAAAAAAAAAAAAAAAAAAAAAAAAAAAAAAAAAAAAAAAAAAAAAAAAAAAAAAAAAAAAAAAAAAAAAAAAAAAAAAAAAAAAAAAAAAAAAAAAAAAAAAAAAAAAAAAAAAAAAAAAAAAAAAAAAAAAAAAAAAAAAAAAAAAAAAAAAAAAAAAAAAAAAAAAAAAAAAAAAAAAAAAAAAAAAAAAAAAAAAAAAAAAAAAAAAAAAAAAAAAAAAAAAAAAAAAAAAAAAAAAAAAAAAAAAAAAAAAAAAAAAAAAAAAAAAAAAAAAAAAAAAAAAAAAAAAAAAAAAAAAAAAAAAAAAAAAAAAAAAAAAAAAAAAAAAAAAAAAAAAAAAAAAAAAAAAAAAAAAAAAAAAAAAAAAAAAAAAAAAAAAAAAAAAAAAAAAAAAAAAAAAAAAAAAAAAAAAAAAAAAAAAAAAAAAAAAAAAAAAAAAAAAAAAAAAAAAAAAAAAAAAAAAAAAAAAAAAAAAAAAAAAAAAAAAAAAAAAAAAAAAAAAAAAAAAAAAAAAAAAAAAAAAAAAAAAAAAAAAAAAAAAAAAAAAAAAAAAAAAAAAAAAAAAAAAAAAAAAAAAAAAAAAAAAAAAAAAAAAAAAAAAAAAAAAAAAAAAAAAAAAAAAAAAAAAAAAAAAAAAAAAAAAAAAAAAAAAAAAAAAAAAAAAAAAAAAAAAAAAAAAAAAAAAAAAAAAAAAAAAAAAAAAAAAAAAAAAAAAAAAAAAAAAAAAAAAAAAAAAAAAAAAAAAAAAAAAAAAAAAAAAAAAAAAAAAAAAAAATAAAAAAAAAAAAAAAAAAAAAAAAAAAAAAAAAAAAAAAAAAAAAAAAAAAAAAAAAAAAAAAAAAAAAAAAAAAAAAAAAAAAAAAAAAAAAAAAAAAAAAAAAAAAAAAAAAAAAAAAAAAAAAAAAAAAAAAAAAAAAAAAAAAAAAAAAAAAAAAAAAAAAAAAAAAAAAAAAAAAAAAAAAAAAAAAAAAAAAAAAAAAAAAAAAAAAAAAAAAAAAAAAAAAAAAAAAAAAAAAAAAAAAAAAAAAAAAAAAAAAAAAAAAAAAAAAAAAAAAAAAAAAAAAAAAAAAAAAAAAAAAAAAAAAAAAAAAAAAAAAAAAAAAAAAAAAAAAAAAAAAAAAAAAAAAAAAAAAAAAAAAAAAAAAAAAAAAAAAAAAAAAAAAAAAAAAAAAAAAAAAAAAAAAAAAAAAAAAAAAAAAAAAAAAAAAAAAAAAAAAAAAAAAAAATAAAAAAAAAAAAAAAAAAAAAAAAAAAAAAAAAAAAAAAAAAAAAAAAAAAAAAAAAAAAAAAAAAAAAAAAAAAAAAAAAAAAAAAAAAAAAAAAAAAAAAAAAAAAAAAAAAAAAAAAAAAAAAAAAAAAAAAAAAAAAAAAAAAAAAAAAAAAAAAAAAAAAAAAAAAAAAAAAAAAAAAAAAAAAAAAAAAAAAAAAAAAAAAAAAAAAAAAAAAAAAAAAAAAAAAAAAAAAAAAAAAAAAAAAAAAAAAAAAAAAAAAAAAAAAAAAAAAAAAAAAAAAAAAAAAAAAAAAAAAAAAAAAAAAAAAAAAAAAAAAAAAAAAAAAAAAAAAAAAAAAAAAAAAAAAAAAAAAAAAAAAAAAAAAAAAAAAAAAAAAAAAAAAAAAAAAAAAAAAAAAAAAAAAAAAAAAAAAAAAAAAAAAAAAAAAAAAAAAAAAAAAAAAAAAAAAAAAAAAAAAAAAAAAAAAAAAAAAAAAAAAAAAAAAAAAAAAAAAAAAAAAAAAAAAAAAAAAAAAAAAAAAAAAAAAAAAAAAAAAAAAAAAAAAAAAAAAAAAAAAAAAAAAAAAAAAAAAAAAAAATAAAAAAAAAAAAAAAAAAAAAAAAAAAAAAAAAAAAAAAAAAAAAAAAAAAAAAAAAAAAAAAAAAAAAAAAAAAAAAAAAAAAAAAAAAAAAAAAAAAAAAAAAAAAAAAAAAAAAAAAAAAAAAAAAAAAAAAAAAAAAAAAAAAAAAAAAAAAAAAAAAAAAAAAAAAAAAAAAAAAAAAAAAAAAAAAAAAAAAAAAAAAAAAAAAAAAAAAAAAAAAAAAAAAAAAAAAAAAAAAAAAAAAAAAAAAAAAAAAAAAAAAAAAAAAAAAAAAAAAAAAAAAAAAAAAAAAAAAAAAAAAAAAAAAAAAAAAAAAAAAAAAAAAAAAAAAAAAAAAAAAAAAAAAAAAAAAAAAAAAAAAAAAAAAAAAAAAAAAAAAAAAAAAAAAAAAAAAAAAAAAAAAAAAAAAAAAAAAAAAAAAAAAAAAAAAAAAAAAAAAAAAAAAAAAAAAATAAAAAAAAAAAAAAAAAAAAAAAAAAAAAAAAAAAAAAAAAAAAAAAAAAAAAAAAAAAAAAAAAAAAAAAAAAAAAAAAAAAAAAAAAAAAAAAAAAAAAAAAAAAAAAAAAAAAAAAAAAAAAAAAAAAAAAAAAAAAAAAAAAAAAAAAAAAAAAAAAAAAAAAAAAAAAAAAAAAAAAAAAAAAAAAAAAAAAAAAAAAAAAAAAAAAAAAAAAAAAAAAAAAAAAAAAAAAAAAAAAAAAAAAAAAAAAAAAAAAAAAAAAAAAAAAAAAAAAAAAAAAAAAAAAAAAAAAAAAAAAAAAAAAAAAAAAAAAAAAAAAAAAAAAAAAAAAAAAAAAAAAAAAAAAAAAAAAAAAAAAAAAAAAAAAAAAAAAAAAAAAAAAAAAAAAAAAAAAAAAAAAAAAAAAAAAAAAAAAAAAAAAAAAAAAAAAAAAAAAAAAAAAAAAAAAAAAAAAAAAAAAAAAAAAAAAAAAAAAAAAAAAAAAAAAAAAAAAAAAAAAAAAAAAAAAAAAAAAAAAAATAAAAAAAAAAAAAAAAAAAAAAAAAAAAAAAAAAAAAAAAAAAAAAAAAAAAAAAAAAAAAAATAAAAAAAAAAAAAAAAAAAAAAAAAAAAAAAAAAAAAAAAAAAAAAAAAAAAAAAAAAAAAAAAAAAAAAAAAAAAAAAAAAAAAAAAAAAAAAAAAAAAAAAAAAAAAAAAAAAAAAAAAAAAAAAAAAAAAAAAAAAAAAAAAAAAAAAAAAAAAAAAAAAAAAAAAAAAAAAAAAAAAAAAAAAAAAAAAAAAAAAAAAAAAAAAAAAAAAAAAAAAAAAAAAAAAAAAAAAAAAAAAAAAAAAAAAAAAAAAAAAAAAAAAAAAAAAAAAAAAAAAAAAAAAAAAAAAAAAAAAAAAAAAAAAAAAAAAAAAAAAAAAAAAAAAAAAAAAAAAAAAAAAAAAAAAAAAAAAAAAAAAAAAAAAAAAAAAAAAAAAAAAAAAAAAAAAAAAAAAAAAAAAAAAAAAAAAAAAAAAAAAAAAAAAAAAAAAAAAAAAAAAAAAAAAAAAAAAAAAAAAAAAAAAAAAAAAAAAAAAAAAAAAAAAAAAAAAAAAAAAAAAAAAAAAAAAAAAAAAAAAAAAAAAAAAAAAAAAAAAAAAAAAAAAAAAAAAAAAAAAAAAAAAAAAAAAAAAAAAAAAAAAAAAAAAAAAAAAAAAAAAAAAAAAAAAAAAAAAAAAAAAAAAAAAAAAAAAAAAAAAATAAAAAAAAAAAAAAAAAAAAAAAAAAAAAAAAAAAAAAAAAAAAAAAAAAAAAAAAAAAAAAAAAAAAAAAAAAAAAAAAAAAAAAAAAAAAAAAAAAAAAAAAAAAAAAAAAAAAAAAAAAAAAAAAAAAAAAAAAAAAAAAAAAAAAAAAAAAAAAAAAAAAAAAAAAAAAAAAAAAAAAAAAAAAAAAAAAAAAAAAAAAAAAAAAAAAAAAAAAAAAAAAAAAAAAAAAAAAAAAAAAAAAAAAAAAAAAAAAAAAAAAAAAAAAAAAAAAAAAAAAAAAAAAAAAAAAAAAAAAAATAAAAAAAAAAAAAAAAAAAAAAAAAAAAAAAAAAAAAAAAAAAAAAAAAAAAAAAAAAAAAAAAAAAAAAAAAAAAAAAAAAAAAAAAAAAAAAAAAAAAAAAAAAAAAAAAAAAAAAAAAAAAAAAAAAAAAAAAAAAAAAAAAAAAAAAAAAAAAAAAAAAAAAAAAAAAAAAAAAAAAAAAAAAAAAAAAAAAAAAAAAAAAAAAAAAAAAAAAAAAAAAAAAAAAAAAAAAAAAAAAAAAAAAAAAAAAAAAAAAAAAAAAAAAAAAAAAAAAAAAAAAAAAAAAAAAAAAAAAAAAAAAAAAAAAAAAAAAAAAAAAAAAAAAAAAAAAAAAAAAAAAAAAAAAAAAAAAAAAAAAAAAAAAAAAAAAAAAAAAAAAAAAAAAAAAAAAAAAAAAAAAAAAAAAAAAAAAAAAAAAAAAAAAAAAAAAAAAAAAAAAAAAAAAAAAAAAAAAAAAAAAAAAAAAAAAAAAAAAAAAAAAAAAAAAAAAAAAAAAAAAAAAAAAAAAAAAAAAAAAAAAAAAAAAAAAAAAAAAAAAAAAAAAAAAAAAAAAAAAAAAAAAAAAAAAAAAAAAAAAAAAAAAAAAAAAAAAAAAAAAAAAAAAAAAAAAAAAAAAAAAAAAAAAAAAAAAAAAAAAAAAAAAAAAAAAAAAAAAAAAAAAAAAAAAAAAAAAAAAAAAAAAAAAAAAAAAAAAAAAAAAAAAAAAAAAAAAAAAAAAAAAAAAAAAAAAAAAAAAAAAAAAAAAAAAAAAAAAAAAAAAAAAAAAAAAAAAAAAAATAAAAAAAAAAAAAAAAAAAAAAAAAAAAAAAAAAAAAAAAAAAAAAAAAAAAAAAAAAAAAAAAAAAAAAAAAAAAAAAAAAAAAAAAAAAAAAAAAAAAAAAAAAAAAAAAAAAAAAAAAAAAAAAAAAAAAAGAAAAAAAAAAAAAAAAAAAAAAAAAAAAAAAAAAAAAAAAAAAAAAAAAAATAAAAAAAAAAAAAAAAAAAAAAAAAAAAAAAAAAAAAAAAAAAAAAAAAAAAAAAAAAAAAAAAAAAAAAAAAAAAAAAAAAAAAAAAAAAAAAAAAAAAAAAAAAAAAAAAAAAAAAAAAAAAAAAAAAAAAAAAAAAAAAAAAAAAAAAAAAAAAAAAAAAAAAAAAAAAAAAAAAAAAAAAAAAAAAAAAAAAAAAAAAAAAAAAAAAAAAAAAAAAAAAAAAAAAAAAAAAAAAAAAAAAAAAAAAAAAAAAAAAAAAAAAAAAAAAAAAAAAAATAAAAAAAAAAAAAAAAAAAAAAAAAAAAAAAAAAAAAAAAAAAAAAAGAAAAAAAAAAAAAAAAAAAAAAAAAAAAAAAAAAAAAAAAAAAAAAAAAAAAAAAAAAAAAAAAAAAAAAAAAAAAAAAAAAAAAAAAAAAAAAAAAAAAAAAAAAAAAAGAAAAAAAAAAAAAAAAAATAAAAAAAAAAAAAAAAAAAAAAAAAAAAAAAAAAAAAAAAAAAAAAAAAAAAAAAAAAAAAAAAAAAAAAAAAAAAAAAACAAAAAAAAAAAAAAAAAAAAAAAAAAAAAAAAAAAAAAAAAAAAAAAAAAAAAAAAAAAAAAAAAAACAAAAAAAAAAAAAAAAAAAAAAAAAAAAAAAAAAAAAAAAAAAAAAAAAAAAAAAA
>JARVXP010000189.1:90000-92500 GCA_029856935.1 Cyclocarya paliurus
AAAAAAAAAAAAAAAAAAAAAAAAAAAAAAAAAAAAAAAAAAAAAAAAAAAAAAAAAAAAAAAAAAAAAAAAAAAAAAAAAAAAAAAAAAAAAAAAAATAAAAAAAAAAAAAAAAAAAAAAAAAAAAAAAAAAAAAAAAAAAAAAAAAAAAAAAAAAAAAAAAAAAAAAAAAAAAAAAAAAAAAAAAAAAAAAAAAAAAAAAAAAAAAAAAAAAAAAAAAAAAAAAAAAAAAAAAAAAAAAAAAAAAAAAAAAAAAAAAAAAAAAAAAAAAAAAAAAAAAAAAAAAAAAAAAAAAAAAAAAAAAAAAAAAAAAAAAAAAAAAAAAAAAAAAAAAAAAAAAAAAAAAAAAAAAAAAAAAATAAAAAAAAAAAAAAAAAAAAAAAAAAAAAAAAAAAAAAAAAAAAAAAATAAAAAAAAAAAAAAAAAAAAAAAAAAAAAAAAAAAAAAAAAAAAAAAAAAAAAAAAAAAAAAAAAAAAAAAAAAAAAAAAAAAATAAAAAAAAAAAAAAAAAAAAAAAAAAAAAAAAAAAAAAAAAAAAAAAAAAAAAAAAAAAAAAAAAAAAAAAAAAAAAAAAAAAAAAAAAAAAAAAAAAAAAAAAAAAAAAAAAAAAAAAAAAAAAAAAAAAAAAAAAAAAAAAAAAAACAAAAAAAAAAAAAAAAAAAAAAAAAAAAAAAAAAAAAAAAAAAAAAAAAAAAAAAAAAAAAAAAAAAAAAAAAAAAAAAAAAAAAAAAAAAAAAAAAAAAAAAAAAAATAAAAAAAAAAAAAAAAAAAAAAAAAAAAAAAAAAAAAAAAAAAAAAAAAAAAAAAAAAAAAAAAAAAAAAAAAAAAAAAAAAAAAAAAAAAAAAAAAAAAAAAAAAAAAAAAAAAAAAAAAAAAAAAAAAAAAAAAAAAAAAAAAAAAAAAAAAAAAAAAAAAAAAAAAAAAAAAAAAAAAAAAAAAAAAAAAAAAAAAAAAAAAAAAAAAAAAAAAAAAAAAATAAAAAAAAAAAAAAAAAAAAAAAAAAAAAAAAAAAAAAAAAAAAAAAAAAAAAAAAAAAAAAAAAAAAAAAAAAAAAAAAAAAAAAAAAAAAAAAAAAAAAAAAAAAAAAAAATAAAAAAAAAAAAAAAAAAAAAAAAAAAAAAAAAAAAAAAAAAAAAAAAAAAAAAATAAAAAAAAAAAAAAAAAAAAAAAAAAAAAAAAAAAAAAAAAAAAAAAAAAAAAAAAAAAAAAAAAAAAAAAAAAAAAAAAAAAAAAAAAAAAAAAAAAAAAAAAAAAAAAAAAAAAAAAAAAAAAATAAAAAAAAAAAAAAAAAAAAAAAAAAAAAAAAAAAAAAAAAAAAAAAAAAAAAAAAAAAAAAAAAAAAAAAAAAAAAAAAAAAAAAAAAAAAAAAAAAAAAAAAAAAAAAAAAAAAAAAAAAAAAAAAAAAAAAAAAAAAAAAAAAAAAAAAAAAAAAAAAAAAAAAAAAAAAAAAAAAAAAAAAAAAAAAAAAAAAAAAAAAAAAAAAAAAAAAAAAAAAAAAAAAAAAAAAAAAAAAAAAAAAAAAAAAAATAAAAAAAAAAAAAAAAAAAAAAAAAAAAAAAAAAAAAAAAAAAAAAAAAAAAAAAAAAAAAAAAAAAAAAAAAAAAAAAAAAAAACAAAAAAAAAAAAAAAAAAAAAAAAAAAAAAAAAAAAAAAAAAAAAAAAAAAAAAAAAAAAAAAAAAAAAAAAAAAAAAAAAAAAAAAAAAAAAAAAAAAAAAAAAAAAAAAAAAAAAAAAAAAAAAAAAAAAAAAAAAAAAAAAAAAAAAAAAAAAAAAAAAAAAAAAAAAAAAAAAAAAAAAAAAAAAAAAAAAAAAAAAAAAAAAATAAAAAAAAAAAAAAAAAAAAAAAAAAAAAAAAAAAAAAAAAAAAAAAAAAAAAAAAAAAAAAAAAAAAAAAAAAAAAAAAAAAAAAAAAAAAAAAAAAAAAAAAAAAAAAAAAAAAAAAAAAAAAAAAAAAAAAAAAAAAAAAACAAAAAAAAAAAAAAAAAAAAAAAAAAAAAAAAAAAAAAAAAAAAAAAAAAAAAAAAAAAAAAAAAAAAAAAAAAAAAAAAAAAAAAAAAAAAAAAAAAAAAAAAAAAAAAAAAAAAAAAAAAAAAAAAAAAAAAAAAAAAAAAAAAAAAAAAAAAAAAAAAAAAAAAAAAAAAAAAAAAAAAAAAAAAAAAAAAAAAAAAAAAAAAAAAAAAAAAAAAAAAAAAAAAAAAAAAAAAAAAAATAAAAAAAAAAAAAAAAAAAAAAAAAAAAAAAAAAAAAAAAAAAAAAAAAAAAAAAAAAAAAAAAAAAAAAAAAAAAAAAAAAAAAAAAAAAAAAAAAAAAAAAAAAAAAAAAAAAAAAAAAAAAAAAAAAAAAAAAAAAAAAAAAAAAAAAAAAAAAAAAAAAAAAAAAAAAAAAAATAAAAAAAAAAAAAAAAAAAAAAAAAAAAAAAAAAAAAAAAAAAAAAAAAAAAAAAAAAAAAAAAAAAAAAAAAAAAAAAAAAAAAAAAAAAAAAAAAAAAAAAAAAAAAAAA